>NW_022045860.1:2549654-2590709 GCF_001654015.2 Drosophila navojoa | reverse complement strand
AAGACTCATCAAGACGATTTCTGTTAAAACAGTCTTCCAATTGCTTGCTGGGTTGCAGTTTAGACTCTCTTCTTTGAGTGTCATAGCAGTCAGCTTTACTATGGCCATTTGAAATTAATTGAAATTGCATTTAAATGTTGTATTAATTTGAAATTTTTGTCTCTTTTTGATCTTACAGAAAAACAACGCTTGTCACATTGCGTCGGCTGCGGCGGCCAGATACACGATCAGTACATATTGCGCGTCGCACCGGACCTGGAATGGCATGCGGCGTGCTTAAAGTGCCAGGAGTGCAGGCAATTCCTGGACGAGAGCTGTACGTGTTTTGTTCGCGATGGCAAAACCTATTGCAAGCGTGATTATGTTAGGTAAGTTGACTTGATGTAGATAACTATAGTTATGCAGAAGTTGGTACATAATTAGTAGAGATAGCATAGATAGTCTATTCAAGTCTGAGCTTTGCAGTTGAATCCGATCCACAAACATCCATATCACTTTAAACTAGTTTTCCGGTAATGCCGTTTTCACCTGCATCAACTCAACAAGTAAACTCTTAAGCAATCTCCCAAACCATTTGACTTTGGCTAATAGTGAAAATTGGTTAGCTGACAGTTGAGATTATCCGCTGATACCCTGTAAATTTGGTGGGGGCTGTCACATGGCCCACTCGCTGGCCAGCCGGCAATTGTAGCAGCTCGACACTTGTTAGCCATGTTAATTAGATGAAGCTTGCCAACTGGAATCTTGTTTTGGGGCTAGCAGCTTGCTAACTGCGACTAGCTTACAGATTTCATCATCATCATCGTCATCGTCATCAATAGCAGCAACAACAGCAGCAGCAGCAGCTGTTGTGCTGAGGGGGAGGCTGAAGTCTGCCAACTATTTGCCATGCAAATCTTTGAATAATTGATTAGCACGTGCAAAGCTATAAATTAACACCTGACTTGCACAAATGATTGATGTTCGAGGCGGCGACGGCCACAAAAGACGGCGCTGCGTTTACTTTACTCTTTATTCGCTTATTTATTTAACTCGTCTTCTTCTTGGTTGCTTCTTTTCATTTTGATTCTGAATACCCTAAGATCATAAAACGTAGAATGACTAAAGCTTAGACAACAGCTGCGAATTTATAAAGATTGGAGATGCAGATAGCATAGAGCATATCTATAAGGAGAGATATATATATGTATATAGTATTTAGTATATAGTATAAATAGTATATAGTATACCTACAGGTATTTATATAAATTGTACATATTTATAGTCTGTAGAATCTACTTCTACACACATTACATTTCTCTGTTAACTACTCGTTAACAGAATTCTGTTATGCTGAGGCTAGCTTGCACAGCTGAGCTTTTACGGGGCATTTGTAAGCCGAGTTTACACTCCATTTTACACTTGTTTGTTATTTTTATTTATTTTCATTTGATTTGATATTTATTTGTTTGCTGAAAAGCCATAAAGAATCATATTTGGTGGGCGCACTTGAACGCCCCCAAGGCTATTTACAAACACATTCACATTTATGTATCTCTAATCATGAGACGCCCTAACTCATCATCTTCTTCCTCTTCCTCTGCTCGTCTCGTTTCACAGGTTATTTGGTACAAAATGTGATAAATGCGGTAACTCCTTTAGCAAAAATGATTTTGTGATGCGAGCCAAGACGAAAATCTTTCACATCGAGTGTTTTCGTTGCTCCGCGTGCGCTCGACAATTGCTGCCAGGTGAGTTGCCTCTCTCCCTCTCCCACTCTCTCCCACTCTATATCTATATTTACTTAATCATAATATTGTTTTTGTTTACCCTACTCGTTCATCAGGCGATGAGTTCGCGTTACGCGATGCGGGCGCCCTCTACTGCAAGGAGGATCACGACGTCCTGGAGAAGTCCTCGCAGAGCAGCCTCACGTCCTCGTCCGTGGAGAGCAACAACAACATTAGCAGTAGTAACAACAACAATACAAACCTTAGCAATAATAACCATTCCAGCGAACTGGGCTCAATGTCGGGTAAGTGCCTCAATCTTTGCCAATTGACTCTCATCTTTGATTGACTCTATGGAATGGGCAGTCGAATGGCTGCTAGCATAGAGCCTAGAGCTGGCCTAGAGCCTAGAGTTTAGAGTATTTGCCATTTACCTTTCCTAATTACTTTCAATAACTCCTACTCTTTCTCTCTGTTTTCTCTCTTGGTCGGTATTGCTTCTCCCTACTGCGCCCTCTCGATCTCTAACTGCTTTTGCCATCTCTCTTTTCCAAATCTCTTTTCTCCTGTCTCCCTAGAGTAAAAAGAACTTTTTCTTTCTCTCTAATTTTTTTCCTGTATTTAGTTTTCGCTCCCTTTTGTGACCCACTTATTGAGGACTTATCTTATATAAATAACTTTCAATTCTCTCCACTTACCCAATTATGACAATTGCAAAATGCAGTTTTGCTTTGCACCCGGGACACCTGGGCTGGCGGCCAACTCAATTAGCCCGAATTGCAATAGACTAAATGATTTTTTCGCGTAGTTCGCGAATGCGTTTACCGACTGCTCCACTTATTCGCATAGATTGAAAGCTCTAGCCCAATTAGGCTAAAGAGTGGTGTGAGCGAGAGGGAGAGAGAGGGAGGGAGAGAGGACGGGAAATGGGCTCTATTGAGTGGGTCGGCAAGCACAAAGGTTTGTTTTATTCTTAGAAAGACAGCGTTACATCCTTGTAACGCGATAGAGTGTCAATAGAAATCGGCAAACGTCAAACAATGTTCGACAATTGTCAAACCATATCGTCAACATAATCTTTCATTGTTTAAACTGAAAGAAGGGGGAAGAGACATAGAGAGAGTGGGAGACTAGACCTTATCAACATGCGGCGGTGTTGTCAAAGTCTAGGCAAGCTCGTGTGCGGGCTAAACGGAAAGACGCAGATAGATAGAGAGAGAGAGAGAGAGAGGGAGAGAGAGAGAGAGAGTGTGTGAGAGAGACAGAGCCAGATCGCCTCTAATAGTTGGGGAATTTGCGAATGAAGCTTGGCTTGACTTGAGTCGACTTGGCTTGGCTGCTGCGACAAACAAAGTCTTCAACTTGCATTCAAGCATTCAGGCAGGCAAGCACAGTATCTCACGCTCTCTTCCTCTCTCTCTCGCTCTGCGTCTCCTGCTACATCTTTGATTCAGCGTCCATTCATAGTTCCACTCGTTGTATTTGCGCTCAACTCGAATAAGGCACGCAGCAGCTTCAAGTGTTTGCCATATGTCGGCGCTTTGATCTCTGCTCGCAGTCACAGCTCACAGTCACAGCTCACACTCGCAGTCACAGTCACAGTTCACAGTTGGCAGTCACAGTCACAGTCGTTGGCCGCTTTAATTTGTATAAAAGTATTTTTCTTTTTGCCAAAAACTTTTTTGCTGTTTGTCTTCAATTTGTTTTGTTTCTCGCTTCAAACGAAAGGCCGCTGATCGATTGTAGCGCTTGGCTCATTCATCGATGCGATCGTTATCGAAATTAGATAACGATAACAACTTGTTTGGCTGTTGTGAAACACGACTTAATTACGAACCACGCACCAAGACCAAGAACTCATCTCCCTCTGCCTTCTGCCATCTGCGTTCTGCCTCTACCTCCGCCTCTACCCCTGCCTCTACCCATACTTCTGCCTCTATCTCTGCTCGTGCCATGGACATCTTTTTGGCCCGTACACAGCCTCCTCTTTGATCTTGAGCGGAGAGAGGGGCGCACGAGCAGTTTGACTCAGGGTCGCCAACTGCTGCTATTTTCGGCCGTTTCTTGCGGTCTATTGGAATTCGTCTCTCTCTCTCTCTCTCTCTGTCTTTCCCTTTGTGGCCGTGCAATTTATCAACGCGTAGTTCAAAGCGATTGCAAAAATAGCAAAATGATTGCGAATCGACAAACGATATGGGTGAAACACATCTCTCCAGAGATCAGTTCCAGATAAGAGACCTTTCTGTAGTATCTACATAAATGTAGGTCGTACATGGGTTTGTAATAAGAGACTAATTCAGAGTCTGTCTAATGGGGTGGGGAAACAAGGATGAGTGATATTTCTATGCCAACACAGTTGTATCAACTCTATTTCGAAGGGTTCTGCCATGCCTCCTGCTGTCTGTAACGAAATCGAATATTTTCTTAAATATTCCCTGCCTTGCTTTGCCTTCACTCACATCAGAAACAACACAACTCTCTACACTTAAACACCTCAGACATTATAATAATTAATAATAGAAATGTAGTGAAATATAACACAAAACTCTTGCTTGTCGTATTCCAGATTCTGGCAGCGAATCGGGCTCCCACAAAAGTATTAGGGATAAGCGTCCGTCGGGCCCCTCGGACGGCAAGCCCACGCGAGTGCGAACGGTGCTCAACGAGAAGCAGCTGCATACCTTGAGGTGAGCATGCGCCCAGCTGGCCCCGCCCACCAAATGCTAAATCTCGAATCACTCAATCTTTTGTAGAACCTGCTACAATGCTAATCCGCGACCTGATGCGCTGATGAAGGAGCAGCTGGTTGAGATGACGGGCCTGTCGCCGCGCGTCATTCGCGTCTGGTTCCAGAACAAGCGCTGCAAGGACAAGAAGAAGACAATTCAAATGAAGTTGCAAATGCAACAGGAGAAGGTAAGGCTCTCTCCCACATTTCTCTCTCTCTCTCTCTCTCTTCTCTTTCTTTGAGCATTTTTCACATGTGACTTTGGTTTACTTTGCAGGAGGGTCGCAAGCTGGGGTACGGCGCCATGCAGGGCATTCCCATGATTGCCAGCTCACCCGTGCGGCACGACTCACCGCTGAATCTGCAGGGACTCGATGTGCAGACATATCAACCGCCATGGAAAGCCTTAAGCGACTTTGCCCTGCACGCCGATCTGGACAGCAATGGGGCCATCAATACGCACACGCCCGCATTTCAGCAGCTCGTCAACCAGGTGAGCAAAGAGTCATGAAATTGAACTAGTTATGAGCAAATAGAGAACTAGTTCATATAAAAGATTATTATATTTAATCTCACATCTTTCTCTCTCTCTCTCTCTCTCTCCTGCAGATGCACGGCTACGATTTGAATGGAATGCCCGTGCTGCCGCCACATCCGCCTCAGGGACCGCATCCCCCGCCGCCGGGCCAGCAAATGAACGGGCCGCCCGGCGGGAGCAGCCTGGACTCGGGCATCACGTCGCACCACCATCCGGACAGCACCGATTCGTATGTGACGTACCTGGAGAGCGATGACAGTATGCAAGGCAGTCCATAGACAAAACGTACCGAATCTAATCTCAGCTTCTTTTGTTGCTCCAGAATCCAAGCTGGCGCTGACGCCATCCTCCTCGTCATCGGCATCGGCGGCCACATCGATCTCATCGCCGCCGTCGTCCGCAGTGGTGGGTGGGGCTGGTGCCAATCTTGTGGGCGTGGGCGTGGGCGTGGGCATAGGTGTGGGCATGGGCGTGGGCATGGCCGAGGGCGGCAATCCATCGGCCACGGAGCAGCTGATGCAAATGCTACAGAAAGTTACCGGCTCGCCGGCATCAGTTCTCTGAGCTTGGGAGCGTGGCGGCTGCGATGGCGAGGTTGAGGATGCGAAATCAAATGCAGTTGCAGTTGCTGCTGCTGCTGCTGTCAAACAGCGCAAACAGCTCGCGGGCTTGTGCAATGTGGCTGATGAAGCCGTTGCGCCTCGTCTCAGTTTTTGATTCGGTGCCAAGAACTAGTCTCTGGGCCAATTGGCTGGCATTCGGAAGTGGGTCTCCAGGCTCCTCCACCCCCTTTCTCACACTCCTTCTCCTACTCCCTTTCTCAGTTTCACTATCTCCATTTTCCTATCTATTCCTATTGCTTAACACTCTTAACACTACCTCTCAGACTTTGCCACTGTTGCGGGTGCGGGTTTCGGTACACAGAAAAAAAAAGAAAAAAGAAGAAAAAGAAAAAAAGAAAAGGTGGAGACGATTTCAAGTTTCAACTTTCATTTCATCGTTTTCTTTGTTATGTAATATACGTAATATTTTTGTTGTTCTTTAAATTAATAATAACGCAAAAAAAGAAATATATGAAGAAAAAAAAAAAAAACATAAAAAAGGAATGCTCATACACTTGAAAAGTTTTAACAATAATTTCGCATTAAAAAACAAGCTCGTCAAGTAGGGAATTTCATTAAACACACACCACAAAAATTGTAAATAATTTTTTATATATATACATACATATATATTTTCATTAAAAATGCAAAAAACAATACAAAAACAAAATCGAAATTCATATGCGTACATTAAAAGCCCAAAATGGAAATGCAAAACGAGAAATTGACTATAAAAAAATGAACACAAAACAAAACAAGAACCTCGTGTGTATTATATGAGTATATATATATAAACTGCAAAGTAAACTAAACTATAACGAATTCAAAAACAAATCGCACTTGGCCAGTTGTAAATCGAATTAACAAAAGAAAAACAAACGCTACGTTAAGTTCATTAAATTGTATTAAATGAAAATGAAAATCGAAGGAAATAATTTGATGGAAACGTATGTAAGTGAGAAAACTGTAACTAAATCTAGACTTATTTGTTAGTTTATATAATATATATATATACACACATATATATATTTCCATTAATACACAAGAAACGAATGCAAACTGTAAGGCAGCGAACGTACCAAGGATGTTTAATACATTGTTTCGTGAAACAACTAATGTATTTTCAATAATATTTAAATAATATTAATAATAAACAGAGCATAAGTAATTTTAGTAACTATAGAAAATGTTTAAATGAAATTACAAACGAAAATAAATAACAAAAATCAGCATAAATTTAATTGTGGTATTTGTTGGGATTTTAAATTTTAAATTACGCGCCCTGGATTCACTGTTAAGGGAAAAGTTACTTTCTAATTTCAAATTGAAGACTGCGCGCCCACTTCAATGTTAAGGCAGTAGGGTAATTTATTTGCTTGGCAGCACTGTTGAAGCGCAGCCAACTTCAAGTGTGTGCTCAACTTATGTGAGCAAATTTGTGCGTGCAGCCAACTTCAAGTGAGCGCAGTATTGCGCACAGCCAACCTCGCGTGAACAGCACATAAATAAGCTGGGAGGTTGTTGCTTATTCTGATTTTAAATAATATTGTAAATAATAAATATTTATAGCAATGTCTATCGCTAAACGTGTGCAGGTTTGTATTGATGTAATGTGTGTGTGTGCATATTATAATCGAGCGTATTGTTCACAGCAATGGGCTACATTTGCGCGTACCTGGCACATATACGATTGCACCTGGCAAAATCCTTTCGAGTCCGCTCAGCTGGTTAAAACACATTTGATGGGCCTACATAAGCCCATTTACCATCCAATGAGTAAGTATAATTCAGCAATGATATGATTTAATATAGTTTTAAGTGAAAACGTGTGAAAAATCAAACCGCGAACTGCTGTGCGCTTCGTTACGTCACAAGCGCCTGCATTGTTAGTGTTGTTGTTGTGAAGCATTTGCCGGCTGAACGAAGAATTGAATGAAGAATTGTGAATCCCGTGGTCAGTTCTAGGTTAGCTTTATACTAGTATGCTCCAAGCTAAACTTAATCGACATTGTTTTTGTAGATGACTGCGGCGACCATGTGGTGGTAATCAATACGAAAGAAATAGCACTGCCCGGCGATGAGTGGGTGAAGCGGGTCTATTTCCACCACACCGGCTATCCAGGTGGCGCGTCCTGGACGTTGGCCTGGCAGCTGCACGAGAAGGATCCCACGATGGTGATGAAAAAGGCTGTTTACAATTCCATGAGGGGCAACCTGCAGCGCAGGTACACAATGCAGCGATTGCATCTGTTCGCTGATGACCAGGTGCCAGAGGAGATTCTCACGAATGTGACAAACCAAATACGCACACCTCGCACAGTGCCCCAGCGATTGGATCATATTGATAAGGAAACACTAGAGAATTTCCCCGCCATTGTGGATTATCCCAAGGACTATGTGTTGCGATAAGACGAATACTAAGGGTATTGTTAAGCAAAATATAATATTGTTATTTACACATTTAAGTGTTGGATTTTATTGTCTGGCCAGACCAATTTGCTTGAATACCACTGGTTTTCCATATTTGTAATCTACAAATGCACATATAATTTTTTTTTCTGCCCAATTTGAATGGCAACGAAATATATTTCAGCATATCGATACCTATGATAACGCTATCGATAGCGTTTGCGTAGCCCTGGTTTGTTTTTTATTTTCGTCTGCCGGCAGACAGCAGTGAATTGCATTAATACTCAATTTTTAAGCAACGCCCACTCAATTTTTAACTGGTGTGATCATCAATAATTGCGTTTTAAGTATTCCGCAAGCGCAACACCTGGTGAGAGTTGAATTAAATATCGCTCTGCCATACCTTCTCGCACCTTTCGAACACTTGTTTGAGACTTACAATCTTATCTTTCTCTCTCATTTTCCGTTGATTTGCTTGCAGTCACCACACGAACCTTGTGCACGACACATCTGCAGAAAGAGTCTCAGCATTCGCAGCTTTTGCCCATTTATCAGGTGAGAAAACGTAATATGGGTCGTTTGAGCAGCGTCGATCCCAGCTCCTACTCCGAGCCGGAGAAGATAACCACGGAACACACCGCTATCCACTGGAATGTGGATTTCGAGGCAACGAAGCTGCGCGGCAGTGTACTGCACAAATTCAAAGTGCTGTCCAGCAACCTGGAGAGCATTGTAAGTAAATTGGCACTAAATCTTTATAGTGTAACTAATTGGATATATTTTAATTAACTAGCTTCTGGATGTACGTGACATTGATGTGAAAAATGCCACGTTGCTAGCTGGTGGGTCGGAGCTGCCTATCAATTACTTCATCAGCGATCCCGTGCCTGATGTGGGCCAGAAACTTACTCTGGAGTTGCCAGCCGGCACAGCGAAGGGCAGGTAGGGTAGCACTCGATAAGCCCGCTAGCGTGCTAATCTATATAGCGCCTGTAAATAATGCCACTTATAATCGTATCTATATCGCGCAGTCTTAACGTACGCATTGATTACGAGACGGCTAGCAACGCGAGTGGGCTGCAGTGGCTGAACCCCAACCAGACCTTGGGCAAGCAGCATCCGTACATGTTCTCGCAATGCCAGGCGATACACGCTCGCTCCGTGATGCCCTGCCAGGACACGCCGGCTGTGAAGTTCACCTATGATGCCATCGTGGAGCATCCCAAGGAGTTGACCGCTCTGATGAGTGCTCTGATCGATAAGAACGAGCCGGGCAAGACGTACTTTAAACAGGAAGTTCCCATACCAGCGTATCTGGTTGCCATCGCCATTGGCAAACTTGTGTCCCGCCGCTTGGGCGAGAACTCGAACGTGTGGGCCGAGGAGGCTATCGTCGATGCCTGCGCCGAGGAGTTCTCGGAAACATCTACTATGCTGAAGACCGCCTCCGATTTGTGTGGACCGTACGTGTGGAAGCAGTACGATTTGCTTGTGATGCCGCCCTCATTTCCATTTGGCGGCATGGAGAATCCTTGCTTGACCTTTGTCACGCCCACTCTGCTAGCGGGCGATAAGTCCTTGGCGAATGTGGTTGCCCACGAGATCGCGCACAGCTGGACGGGGAATCTTGTGACCAACAAGAACTTTGAGCATTTCTGGCTAAACGAGGGCTTCACTGTCTTCGTCGAGTCCAAGATTGTGGGTCGCATGCAGGGCGCCAAGGAGCTGGACTTCCGCATGCTCAGCAACCTCACCGAGCTGCAGGAGTGTGTAAGTAGCTTCTACTAACTATTTTTTTTTTTTTTTCATTTACCATAATCATTAATTTCTGTTCTGCAGCTACGCACTCAATTGGCTGGCACACCGGAGCTTACACGACTCGTGGTGGATTTGAGCAACTGTGGGCCGGATGATGCATTCTCGTCTGTACCTTACATAAAGGGCTCCACATTCCTGCGCTATTTGGAGGATTTGTTGGGAGGCCCCACGGTCTTTGAGCCCTTCCTGCGCGACTATCTGAAGAAGTTTGCTTACAAGTCGATTGTCACAGATGATTTTAAGGGCGCTCTGTACGACTATTTCAAGGATACGGACAAGAAGGATAAACTGGGCCTTGTTGACTGGGAGTTGTGGCTGAAGTGCGAGGGCATGCCGCCGATTATACCAAAGTACGTCGAATAGATTCAATGAGAGACTATAGACAGAAATATTTGACATTGAATATTATTTTCAGATTCGATGAGTCCCTTGCAAATGTGACCAAGAATCTTGCCAGCCAGTGGAGCACAAAAACTGTGGATGAACTGGCCAAGAGCACGGACATTAACCAGCCCATTTCCATACACCAGTTGATTGAGTTCCTGGGCAAACTGATTGAGTGCAAGGACATTGTGGAGCTAAACGAACGCAAAATCGAGCTACTGGAGAAGACATACGATCTGAAGAAGTCGAGGAATGCCGAAGTGCGCTTCCGTCTCAATCGCTTGATCATACGTGCTCGCTTGATCAAGCGCCTGGACGAGATCATCGAGTTTGCCAATTCGAACTTCCGCATGAAGTTCTGCCGTCCCATCTATCGGGATCTGGCCGCGTGGCCAGAGGCCAAGCCGCGGGCAGTGGACAACTTCCTCAATGTCAAGGACCAAATGATGGCTGTCTGCTCGCACACCATCGAAAAGGATCTGGGCCTGAAGTAAACCCAAATTGCATTTAATAAAGTTCAACTTGAAGCTGTTTTCGAAAACCCATGAAAAAAGACTACAAAATTAACAAAAAATTTCAGTATATACATTATTCTCTGGCTTTTCTTGAATTATTGTTTTTATTAAAAAATAAGCAAAACTACGTTTATAACAAGTTGATTTTCCATTCCATGCTCATCGTATGCGACTCTTTTAAATGTATTTTGTCATCTCTCAAATTGAATTTTATGCATTCCGAATTTGTCGTAAAATTTTGTGTATTCTTAAATTTTTTTTTTTTTTACTATTTTTTGTGCAATTGGCCCAAAGCATTGCCAATTTTTTGTGTTCTTCACATTCAAATTAGGGATATTTCTCTCAATTTTCGTAATCCGTTTCGACTAACATTAAATTTTGTACAACTAACCAAATGTTGCTCAAGTTTTCGGGTCCTATGCGACAAATATACTTTGAATGCCTTTTAACTTATTTATATTCCTTTGTTATATATTTTGTTTATCTGTTTGTTGTTCATCTTGATTTAAATTCTTTAAAGTTCTGCTCGTAAATACACACACACACACAGATATTAAATTTATTATTGTTTTTGCTTGCATTTTGTTTTTCAACTTTACGAGTTTTGCTTTTACTTTTTGTTTAAACTAATCAACAATTTGTTTTGTTTTTAATTTCTTCTCTCTTTTGTTTTGTTTTGTTTGTTTTACATTGACCAAAATGCAACCTCAACATTATTGTTGTGGACAAAGTGTTTGTTATATAAATTTGTTGTTGCTGTTGTCGTTGAGGAATAAAAACTATCACGCACTAGAATTATCATTGGAACGGGATGTGGATGGACCGGCACCCAGATCGTCTCCCACAACGAACGTGGGACTCTGGCGGGACGTGGACGTGGCAACCGGCTGGTAGTGATAGCCCTCGCGATAACGCTGATTCGGTTTTATCCGTGCGGTTTGTGTGTGACCCAATGTCGGACGCTGATTAAGCTCATTGGGTCGTTTGGCTGCAAACGACAGAAGGCGAGAGTTTTACGATTGGTAACAAATTATTAGATTAAACATCAAATTTAAATAGATTTAGAATCTATATTCTATTAATTAAGCTTGTTCATATATGAAATGCTTTCAAATCAAAGCATGTCCACAGAAAACGCAAGCGCTTATTGCAAAACAAAAAACTATAGCATACTTTTGGGCTGCGCAGTATTTAAGCATAACTCAATATATCTGTTATATGTAAAGCATTATCTGTTATAATTTATATATATATATTGCATTATTTTATATATATATTGCATTATTTATGAGTGGGGCCTTAAGCACAAGCAGTTAAGAAAATGTTCTTTTTAAGATAATACTTTAGCATATAAAAATCATCTAGATTTTCTGTATCGATCTACATTCAAGCATTAGTAATGTTAGGAGCTAGCATATATTTTAGCACTATAATTTTAGCACTATGGCGTAGTCGTCATAGGGCTTAATCTAAGAATCCTGTGGATCTTGTTAGCTAACTTAACATACAGTAATAGCTGTAACCAGCTCGATTCTACACAGTTAAGTTCTGAATGTATGTGAGAGGCATTATCTCTATTGTAAACTTTTTCTTCTTCCTCATCTTTGTACATTTCGAATTTGTTAACTCCCAATATAAGATTCGCGGAGTACCTGTATATACATATATGTATATAGAGTTAAATCTATTCATTAAAATCTACTACATGTGGAATCTACAATTGATATCGAAAATGTCTGTTACTGATCTATATGTTCAGTACATCATATCGCATACATATACATATTCCTTCATAAAAGTTCTTATACACATCGCATTAGGTACTATAATACCAGTACTATAGCAAAGTATAATTTATTATGGCTTAACAATTACTTTTGAATCATATACTCATATCTGTAAATCTACTCAGTTTTAATATACTATGAACACCTAATCTTCTACTTGATTCAAGTCTGATGAATAGAGTGGAACTTTGGGCTTTTAAAATTATTCCCATCAATATGAATATACATTTCTGTGCTATTAGATTTGGGTTTCTATCAATTCCAAACTCAATCTCGACGCTGCAACTCACCAGGTATATAAGGCTTTTGATTATAGGACGATTGTTGTTGTTGTTGTTGTTGGTTGTATGCATCGGGCGCCGTTGCATTGCCATTGGTCTGGCTGCTGTGCTGATAGGGCGTCAGATTGTGGCCAGTGTCTGGCTGTAGCTGGAGATCGGTGCTGGTGATGGGGCTCATCGGCGTCATTTCGCGATCTTCGATGAACAGTTCGCTGGCATCGTCGGGCACCTGGCGATACTGGGACCAGGGCCAGGAGGCGATGCCCGATAGGACGAGCGCCTCCAAGGCGCAAATGTAGCCAATTAGCTAAGGGAAAGTAAACGCAAATTAAGAGAATCCTTAATGGAGTTTGGAGCTGCTTACGCCTGTGGCTAGTAACGTGTCCTTGGAGTGCTTGGATACCCAGGAGTACTCGGTCGCATAGAGCACCATGTGGACGAGCAGCGTGGAGCTCAAAATAAATATTAAACCAATGCTCAGGTACATCCACGTGTTCTAGAGGAAGAATGGAGAGATTAGCTCTTGTGTAGAGAGAGGAAGAGAGGGAGAGGGACTACGCATACGCACCACCTTCGTCCAGTTGAATGGGAACATTAGCGCTATGTGCGATATATCGAGAAAGATCATGAGGCATGTGATGAGTAGCGAGAAGAGCGCACAGAAGACCATCAGCCTGAGGCGCCCGATGAGTGGCAGTAGAAAGAGGCCCACCTGAACGGTGCCCGCGGAGCACTCGCAGGCAAGGCAGACGGCCGAGGATAACTGCAGGGCATATCGCAGGATAATAAATAAACTGGTTAAGAACTGCTCAGATGATGCTAGTCTCTGGCCATGGCCACGGCTTACCACCAGTAGTATGCGCACAATCCCTGTAGGCGTTTTCAAGTGTTGCGGATCACAGTGTAGGGCGACGCCCCATGGCAGCGGCGTTTGCTGTTGCTGTTTGTAGTTGGCGTGCGAGTCCCAGGAGGTGCACGTGCCCAGCGGCGATTCGAGTGAGAGCGAGAGCTCGCCGGCTCTGCTGCCAGCTATTTCAAAGTCCTGCTCATCGTCCAGCTGACAGCAGACCGGCTCCAGCTCCAGCTCACGTATCTCGTCCAGCAGCAGTTCTATCTCGTCCGTGCCATATAGATCAGATACAGACGGTATATAACGTTGGGGTTGTTGCATTGCCCGTTGCGGGATGTGTCCCACATCACCGTTGCGTGGCCTGGGCGTACAAAATTTGATGCCTGCGGCGCCGTTCTATCGCGTCCACGACTGGCTCGCCTCTGCTCCAACTTTTGCTCTATGCGTGGCCGTTGCCTGCGCCTGCAAAGGAATGACAGTCGGTTAAGCATCGGCTATATTGATTATGGCGAGATTATAAAAGTTGCTTCCATTCACGTTACTCATGCGCCGTGTTGGCTAGTCCAAGAGGATTGACTACGAGAGAGGGCAAGCAGCTATACGAGGGACTGAAGTGTCTATTATGAAAAGCTTGCTTGAGCGCAAACGAGCCAAGGGCATATTGTAGTGCACCTCAAGCTATATCTTATCGGAATATATATCAATCAACAAAAAATATTGTATGCCAAGGGCGAATTGTGATGCATCTTTAAATACTTCCGTTACCAATCAACAGCAAAGATTATATTTTGTTCTAAATATTATGAATAATAGTTGCATTTTCCTGAATATCCTGAAACATATTCAATATTTGAAAAATCTGGCCTTAAGGCTGCTGTCTTTATATATTTTATTTTGATTATTGAGTGGAGCCAAATCATTCATTCATAAGATTGCAAACATTTTCATTTGTATTAAATAATATAATAATTTAGTCGACTATTCAGCTAAGTTGTATATCAGTTATTAAAATTATTTTATGAATTTTATAAGGAAAACTTAATTTCATATATGCACATGTTTATTTAATTATTTAAATCAATATATGTACATATACATATGTATATATTATATGAATATACATAATATATTTATATATTTTATTAATGTGGCCTTCGCAAAGCGAAAATTTTATAAAGAAAACTCAATTTTATATGTGCACATGTTTATTTAATTATATAAATAAATATATACATGTATATATGTACATTATATTTTGCTGCACACTGAGCAACATTTGTAATTCATGAGGCTAGCCATAAACCGTAAGCCGTGCCAGCATTTTCTCATTTGTCTCAACATGTCAAGCATTCCGATTCCATGCTGTTGCATATTTAATTGGCAATTGTAACAAATACTAGCATAGTGCACACAGAAGGAAGCTAATGTGCTGGCATATTTAGCACATTTGATAGCAGTTTGGTATTTGGCAGCACTGTTGCGTATGTAGCTGTTCGCTGAACGAAAACTATTTCCATTTCGAAATATTTCGCTGGAATCGAGTCATAGATAATCATCAGTGAATACCATAAGCCACGCAAGAGCATTTAAGCGCCGACCTCACCTCCGCAAAGCCACATTGGGTTTATTTGGATGTTGTCTGATTTTTATTGTGATACGAGCCGAGTTGTGTCAGCTGGCTCAGCTGGCTGCCAACTCGAAATGAAATCAAATTGAATTTCGACCTGGCCCCTGCGCGTATGCACGATTTTTTTTTTTTATGTCACACACCCAGGCAATTAACACAGAGGCAAAGCAAATGTGTGTGTGTGTGGGTGTGTGGGTGTGATGTGATGTGATGTGCTGTGACGCCTGCCTGAAAGCAACTCCATGGAGAATTTTTGGTACATTTCAGGCCCTGCCAAGAGCTGACTGGCTGGCTGGCCGCATTTCCTTGAGTTGTCATAATCAGGACACAAATGAAGGTAGCTTGTCATTGCTGTTGTTGCCGCACAAGGACTCGCTGCTGGCAGCGGGACAGCTAAAAGTGGGCAGCTGCAGCTGGCTGGCCAGTCAACCTGCTGCTGCAGAGGATGCCACAGGCAGCTGCCTGCTGCACATATGCGATGCACTGTGTGTGTGTGTGTGCGAGAGTCGACAGGCAATGTAACCATTTGTGCTCTCGTTCGTTGTTTGAACGTGAAGTTGTTGTCGCTGCTGTGGCGGCTGCTGCCACCGTTGTCCTTGCTCCAGTTTCGGCAGCAGCATCAGCCTCTCTCTGCCCCTCTCCTGCCCCACACACAGCTGCTCTGACTGCTTATCTGTGCCCTGTTATCGCTGCAGATATGCAGTGACTGCATCAAGTGCCTAATGAGTGCGCGCTCGCCTTTCATCACATCTTTCATACCCATCATCATCATCCCCATCATCATCATCAACATCATCATCTTCATCTACAGACGTGCTCTATCTATTGAGGCAATGCGCTTATAGCATTAAGCTCTTCAGCCATAGACAATGCTCGCCTGCCCACCCCATCCGATGTCTGTCTGTCAGGCTTTTTTGCACAATTTGAAATCAATTATGCTCATCTGCATATAAACTGACTTGCCTGGGCTCGGTGCAAGGGCTTCTGCCACTCTGATCCGGACAAGAAGGGGGGCGGTGTCGCCTGCAGCGCCACCTAGCGGAAGTGCTTTGCATGCAAATTTATTGTCAATGCCTCATTCGCTGCGACTTCCACTTCGACTTCGCTTCGATTCGGGACACCAAATGGGCGGGGCCACAGCTGTGGGCTGGGGGCTGGGGGTTCATTTGAGGTGCCAACGCTGCTGCATTTCTTATTTATGAACGTGCATAGACAATGCTCGGCCTTTGTTTGAGTTTGTGCTCATATAACTTTTTCTACATAGACATACATATATGTATGTACATATATAGGCATGCATGTGTGTGTGTGTCTATACATGCATATGTATGTATGTCTACTCGAGCCAGTCAGCCTTTGTCGCATTCAATGGACCGAAAGTTGCACCGTAAATAACTTTTAATAGAATTTCTAATGGGCTGCTATTTGGGCGTGGGGCCAAGCCACACACACACACACACACACACACACACAGACATAGATCTGATATTTTTGTTGACCATATTTTCATATAACAATAATATGCGGATATGTTTGTGCAATCAATCAAGATTTTACTTAGGCTTTAATGTATTTTAATATTTATTTAATTGATTTTTGAAATGAAAATCTTGTTGAATTTAGGCTTAGTCTTCCTTAGACATTTTCTGCTGCATGGTCTTATGATTTCATTTCAGCTTAGTTTTTGTAGATGAGCCTCTTGTCACTTAAGCTGGCTTAGCTTTTGACGTCAAGGCTCAGCTGAGCTGATGGGAAAACAAAGTACTTTTATTTTGTCACATGGGATATACAGCGTATATACTTACTATATAATATATACTTGTATATAATATTGCCTTTAACAAGAGATTTTGTCAGTTATGCTTCATCAATTATCAGCAATATAGTAATAGTAATAATACTAATAAAAATATTAAAGTAGTAAAAATCAAATAAAGATTCACACATACATACATATCAAAGATTCCACATTGAATAGCACTGATACCTATGACCTTTGGCTACTATACATGCACACGCTTTCCTTAACTATAAGAGACTCTATAGATTTATATTTTACATTATGCTAATAAATCGTCAGCTCAACTCCATTCAGTAAAGGCTCGAAAAGTTGCTTCAGAGCTGAGCTCAGCAGCAATGCTTAAATCCCCTTCACATATTTAACTTTTTAACATTTATGCAATTTTAATGGAATTGAAACTTGATTATTTATAGTAAATCTATTCAAATTTGTTTGGGCTAACAATGTGTGCTTTGCTCTATGATAATATCAATGAACCGAGTTGACCTGTGGCAACTGCTGCCACTCATCATCCATACGCCGTGTGTGCGTTGGGGCAGCATCGAATGCTGTGGAGCAGCGCGATTTATGCATTCAGTCGGCGACTCTGAAACCTCGAATTGCGTATAAATTTTAGCTGAAATATGGCCATTTTTTTTTTTTTTTGTCTACTATGAACTGTAAACTTTCGGACTTGTGGACGGTGCTGGACTGTGTGTGGCCTGGCCTGTGTAATGCCGTGCAGACGACAAGACTCTCGGCCCAAATTCTCAATGGCGACGCTCAATGCGGAAGATATATACATACACACATATACATATATGTATGTGTGTGTGTGTGTGTGTAGAGGTCGCCGGACGGCGGGCTGATCGGCAGGGGTTGGGGCTACGCTACGTCGGCTTAGCTAGCAGTTGCTGTCGGATTGGCGCTCTGCCTGCCTTATTATGCCGCCGCGTCACCCTAGCCCGCAGCCCCCAGCCCCCAGCCCTAGCGGAATTATCGATTACGAATGAATATTTCATTAGCAGACGTGCAGCACAGACAGAAGCACTAGGAGCAGCAGCAGCGCGGGCCACGCGGGGCACCGTCAGCGCTTATGCTGACTTCATTGGCTTCCGTTTCCGTAGCCGTCGAGGATTCCGGGTCGCGTTCAATTAAAATGCAGCGCACTCTGCAGCTGCCAACTTTTCTCGCCTAAAACATAATGCATAATGATTTTTTCGTTTCTTCATTGCAGACTTTACATAATTATTCCCGCTGGGTAATTAATGCAGCGCTGCAGCGTGGGAGGAGCAGTTGCCAAATGAGTCTCAGGATGACTCGACACGGGCAGGTAGCAGTGGCAGAAGCTTAAGTGTATTCCATTGAGGCTAATAGATGGCCAAGTAGCCTCTTCATTTTTAATGGAAATTAGTTTTTACTGCATTTTGTGGAACTCTCCATTAAGCATGTAAAATGCAAAATAAAGCGTTGCAGTTGATAACAAATATTTTTGTATTTTTGTTGACCATTAACAGCAGAGTCGCGCAATGTAGACATGCAATTAACATTTTGTACGTCTGCACACTTTATAGACAATATATATTCTACATAAAATTGATTGAATTTTTCAGCAATATTCCTGAATGCAGTCCAATGGAGATCGTTCACTACTAACGTCTCTCAGTGGCAGCGGATTCAAGCCAATCTGACCATCAATCAAAGTTAACATCGCCTGGACCGCTGGGAAGTCTGATGAGCCATTTTTAGAATACAAAAAATATGTTGGCCCTCATGCCGTAAGCTCTAAATACGTTATAATCTAAGACAGTAAGTCCCACAAAATGTAACAGCATATATTTATGTATAACTAATCATAATCTACTTTTATGTACAACTAATCATAATCTACTTTAATAATTGTAATACATGTCAAATGTAATACTTCAAGAATACCAAATAAAACATGTGAAATCATAAAAAATACACGGTCTTCTTATTTACGGGTGGAAAAAATAATAATTAGCAGTGGGAAATTGCTTGATGAGCAGTTACTAAAAGTAAACAAACGCGATCAGCGTTGAGTAGTAGCAGCAGGAGAGAGCGAAAAATGAGCAATGCTCATTAACAGTCCATAACAGTGTGCTGTTATGATAACATAAAAATGTTAGTTAACATAAAGTTAATAATTTGTTAACATAAAGTTAACATTTTGTTAAAAGAATCATGTTAACTAATAGAAAAAATGCAAGTCACTATGAACAAATAATTTTCGCGCCCTCAGCGGCCAGTGAGGAGCGCATTTTAGCTCCACATTTTTCTGAAGTACCAGGCGATCAGAAATCAATAGTAGGGCGACAAATTGTAGTTAACAGTGCACTGTTAATTTAACATTACATTAACAGAATTATGTAAACTAACAGTTTTCTGTTACTCTCCTGTTAAATAACAGACTCATAACAGTGCACTGTTAATGTACTGTTAATGGGAATTTTTCACCCTGCTACTCATTTCTGATCGCCTGGTATTTTGGATAAATGTGGAGCTAAATTTCGCTCCTCAGTGGCCGGTGAGGGCGCGAAAATATTTTGCCATGAGTGACATGCATTTTTTTTATTAGTTAACATAATTCTATTAACAAAATGTTAACTTTATGTTAACAAATTCTTAACTTTATGTTAACTATTAATTTTTACTTTTTTACCTTTTCAGCCAAAAAGTATGCAAAGTGAAGTAAGTCAAAGTATGCAATGGATGTTTCCCCCATAAACAGTGGCAAAGAATATTGTTTCTGCTGCCCATCTGTTCTTCGTTTATAACTAATTTTAATTTTAATGCCTTAAGTTTCTGCTAAATAGATTATACAAATAAAAACCTATAGTAAATATAGATTATCAAACAAATCTTTATATGACAGATTTATAGATTTGCGTAGAGAAGGTAAAACCTTCCAAGTGCTCGACCCAAACATTAAGAGAGACTAATGAAACATATACATTCATTTACATGAATTAATAGTCTCTCATTTATTTGATAGTTTGGGTCGCTTTAATGGCAAGCAGGGCATACAGCAGAGGGTACAGCGGTATTATTTACCACGCCCATCTACTGCGCCAGTGGGGTCAAGTTTTATGCACATATATTGAACAACACATTCATTATTTCTTGTTATGTGTAACATTTTTGATATATCTTCTATGTATTTATAGCTATAATATGTTATAGAGCTATAGTACTGACGACTTTCCACGATTCGAGCAGAATATCCCAAAATATCTGAATACTCTATAAATTAAAGGTAGCAACGGTTACGAGTGCCTGACTTTGATTTGCGGTTAGCTACGTAAATGGGCCCAAAGACCCCGTTCTGGCCCACCTTCTGGCCACGTTTCGTGCTCAGTTGATGGCCATAATTGCGAATGCTAATA
This sequence comes from Drosophila navojoa, assembly GCF_001654015.2. The sequence goes on along the minus strand of NW_022045860.1, from coordinate 2,570,274 downwards.
AATAATCAATTACCTTGGCAAATAGCTGTTTAGTAAACAAGGCAATAAATTAAATATAAATAATAATTACATCAATAAAATAATTATGCGCAAAGAAAAGAGAGAAGGGAAAACCAAATACAGAGTAGGCTCTGATAACCCACTCGGCCGAGCTGTACGTGTGTTAGCCCCAACGTTTTCATAGTCATAGTTCAACACTGGCTTTCTCGGACAACACTTCTACTTTTTCTCTAAAAATCCAAAAATATTTTCAGAGCAGAAAATTTCAATTCGTTTTTTTTTTTCTCTTTAGTTTAAGTTTTAAAATTTTTTAGTGTAATAAAATTATAGATATATATTTTTTCTGTATCTGCTGGAAATGAACAAGCAACAGGTAAAGTATATGAAATTCCTAAATAGATATATAGAAGTTATATAATCCCATCGACAGTGTGAATTGTACCCGCGTGTAAGACGTACGGAATATTACCGTACACCCGAGCCGAGAGTTTCGATTCAGAGTCGCAAGGCCGAACATCCCAACAGGGAAAGGGAGTCGCCGAGAAATGCAACTCCTGTAGCACCCCATATCATGCCCGCTCAGACATCGCCTATGCGGGTGCAACGCGACAGCTACTTTTCCTAGGACGGTCGACTGCGGTTTGGTTGGTTCGCAGTCTCACGTTTTGATAGTACATGTTTTGTATTTGTCTTCCTTTTAAAAATTGATAGTGGCACTTTTTTTTTTTCGTACATAATAAAAGTCGTAACGTAAAATCCAAATTTCAAGTGGTTATATATTCCCAGTTCCGACTGGGAGCCCAAAAACAGCTCTTGTGGATAAGACTGATGTAAACTTTGTTTCAATTTGGTTTATATTATATTAATCAGGTTCTAGCAATGCCATTTGACGGCACTTTACGGGGTCTACCAACTGTTTTTAGTACAATTTCCCCATATGAAATATTAGAGATATAATAAGTCCAACCCAATGTCGTCTGGAAGGTGTCGTAATACAAGTTGTATACATTTTTATGAGACACATTGAGAGTCCCTGATAGGTAAGTGAGTTGCTGAAGTCTGCTTAGCCGTCATTATGTATCATAAATGAGTTATTCTGTACCATTTGTAGCATCTATGTATGCATAAATTAACATTAAATGAGTTCAACAAAGGAACAAACACCCCAAGCACAGTTAATTAATCCCATTTTAATCAAAACTTGAGATCTGCGTACAACTTGCACGTATTTTATTCATATTCGTAATATCCTTTGGGTAATATATTATTTCAAATACATCAGACAATTAAATACGCGCTACTAAACAGGATGTGAGGGATATGCATATGTGTGTGACTGTGTGCGTATGAAAGGATGCTCTTGACAGATCTATTAGGGACTCATTAGGCTTGCGCCTCGGCAAGCTGTTGCCAGCGCTTGTTAATTCCCGAAAAAAAAGGTGCTCAACACTAATGATAGGCAGCTGCTGCTCTGCCGCTCTGCTGCTTACGTAAGCTCCTAACGGGATATTTAGTGAGCTGTGTGTGAGTGCTTGAGTGTGAGTGTGAATGTGTGCGTGTGTTATGCATATCATTGGTTTATATGTGTTTATGCTCGTCTCGCTGAAATGAACACCGCAGTGGCTGTTGGCTGTAGGCTGTTGTTTGGGGCACACCTGACACGTGAGCTCCATAACGGAGGCCTCGACATGTCATGGACGTGAATGCCGCGACACGCAAGCCCCAAGTCCCAAAGCGAGCCCAAGCGAACGTTTTCACTTTCGCCACACAAATCTTCGTTTTGCGCTTTGTTTAATGCGGGCATTAAATTAAGAGTGGGATGCCCTCAGTCGCTCTCTCCCTCATTCTTCCTCTTCCTCTGCCTCTGCATCGTGCACGCTCTTCCCTGTCTTGGTGGTCGGTGCAACAACCTCGTTTAGCTATTTGATTGCTGCATGTGGCTCGGGCACGACCTTGAACCAGTTTTGATTTCTAATTTTGGGGGCTAGACGACTTGGAGCGCAAGTTGGAATAACTTTGGCTGTCATCGCATGTAACTGCCAGGCAAGCGCCTACTCTATTAATAATGACCGAAAGCCTAACTGCAACTTAATTGCACACACAAGTGGCTGGGGCTATACAATCAAGTGAGTGGGAGGGCCTGTGTGTGTGTGTGTGTATGTGTAGCTACTATGACAGCAACTAAAAATAAACAAAAGAGCCAAGCACCCAAAAGCTGTAATATGAGCAGAATAAAGAACTGTGAGTGAGAGAGTGAGAGAGAGAGAGCGCGCTGTGCACGCTGTAGCTGGAACAGAGCGAATTGACAGGAGCGAATTGAAATGAGCGAATTGAAACGAGCGGCTGCGTACAGAGCGAAAAGAGAGCAGAGCGCGAGAGCATGCGAGTCAAGCTATGACTGACGCAGCACAGGCATGCGAGTGCGAGTGGCAGAGCGAGCATCAGTGCGAGTATAAAATTGAGTGTGAGTTGTTGTTGCTGTTGTTGTTGGGCCAATGGATTTCAAGGAAGTGAAATTGCTGCAGACAGGAGTTTGCCTAAGCACGCCCGTCGACCCGCCTGTCGCTTCCTGTATGTGTATACGTGTGAGTGTGTATGTGCGTGCGTATGCGTCTGTGAACATTTTGTTGTTTGTTGGAAAAAAACACGTTGGGCTTGCCTATGTACAACACACACACACACACACACTCTCTGCTGCTCACCTCTTCTCTCCTCTCTCTCTCATTCTACTGCTCAGTGGCTCCACTTAAAAGTGTTATATTGACATTTGGCTACAATTTGAGCTGTCCAAAGCTTTATGATTTATGCTGCGCTGCATATGTAAATGTGTAATGTGTGCATATGCATATGACTGTGTGCGTGCGCGTGTGCGTGTGTGTGCTGTAATCGTTTGCTCTATTTTTGGGGCTTAGTTGAACAACAGCAGCGCGCTGCAAAGCGTGCTATGAATTCTTGTTGTGGGCGGCTATATTTCGTGTATACAACTAGTTAAATAAAATGAAATTTTCCTTTATACATGTATATACTTTTTTTTTTTTTTTTTTTGCACTTGACCCCCCTTTGTTTGGTGTTTTTTTTTTTTTTTTTTGCTGAATTGGATTCTTGTATTGTATTTTATTTGTTATATTTTATTTGATTTGATTTGCAGCTGCTGCTGCCTTTTCATGTGGCAAATGCGCGGCACGTTTGCACTAGGAAGTTTCTATTTCGATTTCTCTTACTTTGACAAGGGCACGCAAAAAAAATTTATATGCTTTTAAATGTTGCGCGAGTGTGTGTGTGTATGTGTGTGTGTGTGTGTGTGTGTGTGTGTATTATGCTCGTCAAGTTTTATGTCAGTTCATTCATCGGCCAAAATGTTGGGCATGGGACGCAGGCTGTTGTCGCCTCTGCATGTGTGTGTGTGAGTGTCAGTGTCAGTGTGTGTGTGCGAGCGTGTGTATGTGTGCGTGTGCTGCGTGCTCCTGCCAATGTCAGATTTGTATTTCAGCGTCGATTTCGTTTTGGCTGCCTTCATATTTTTGCTCTCCACTTCGATTCTTTTCTGTTTCTTTGCCTCTTTTCCGCCTCGTGCTGTTTCTGTTTCTCTGTCTGTCACTTTGTCACTTTTTAATCAAATCGAATTCGGTATTTTCCAGCTGATTTTCAATTGGCATTCCGCATTTCATTTCGACACACGCAAAAATCATTATTCGGTGCGTTCGCAAGTATGCAACGTTTCTTTGCGCTGTCTTTGCGGGCCATGCTGCTGCCTTCAACACACACGCACACACACATTCACATACATGGGCGAGCGGAGAGATAGGCTAGGCCAGGCTGGGCTAGGAGACACACGCGTTCGCGGCACGTTTGCGAACTGGTCGACAAAAAGGGGGCGCGGCTAGGGGGCGAGCGACGTGCAACGCAAAGTAGCAGCAGCAGCAGCAACAACAACAGCAACAACGACAGCAACAACAGCAACAACAACGACCACGGAATAGCCTAAAATAATGGCAGTCAACAACGACAACGGCGACGGCGACGACGACGGCGACTGCGACAGCGACAGCGACAACCGACAACGTTGAAAGTCAGCAAAAGACTGGAGAGCCCAAAGGCTGCGGAGCCACAGTCTGCAAAAGGCGAATAGTGGCACAGCACAGAGAGCAGAGCGCGCTAAGCGTCGCTCTCTCACGAGAGAGGGAGAGAGTGGTAGTGAGAGTGAGAGAGCGAGAGTGCTGCAAATCCTGTGCAGAAGCTCAACTGATTCCGGAACTTGTTAAGCGTTTGCTTAAAAGTTAGTTTGACGCCTATAATAATGATTATGATGATGCTGCTATTAATGATGATACTAATTAACTAGCCAATTGTGTTTATATTAGGCAAACAGCTTAGAGAAAATTTACATTAAATACATAAAAAGAGTTCCAATGAAGCTAAGGGACAAATAATTATACGAAGCCAGATTTCATAGGATTTCTAGTGTATTATCTATGTGCATAACAATTCATGGAATATGCTTGTATTGTTTATTGTATAGTACTCTTAAATATAAAAAATGCTTGACTAGAAATTTATATTCTATCCATTTGCCAAGCTAACGTCAAATTATATATACTTTCCTCTATATTTCCTTTGTTTTTTTTGTATATGGTGTGCCTTGATGTTTTGTACAACTCTGGAATTTCAAGCTCCGTTTCAATTCACACTTCAAATGCTAAATTAAACGGATCTCCTTATAAAACAAGCATATATATATTTCCGGAGAGATTGATGTACTCTGAGAGAAATGGATTCCAGTAATAAGTACCATAAGACCTACCAAAACTACACGGCCAACTTGACGGTTAGCTACGACTGCACTTAATCGGCGTCAACTTTTAATGCTTCCTTTTTATCTGCTAGAATACAACAACTGAAATCAATGATCAAAAATTCAGAAAGCAATTGGATCATTATGCTGTGTGCAATCAGAAGGAATTGCTGCAGGTCAAGCAGAAGCCGCCTCGACCCAAGGAGCTGGTGCAAAAGGCAACACAGACTTGTCTACGTCGCAGCCAACTGAAGCAGAAGCAGCAGCAGCAGCAACAGCAGCTGCAACAACAGGAACAGCAGCAGCTACAGCTGAAGCAGCAACAGCAGCAACAGCAGCAGCAACAGCAGCAGCAACAGCAGCAGCAACAGCAGCAGCAGCAGCAGCAGCAGCAACAGCAGCAGCAACAACAGGAACAGCAGCAGCTACAGCTGAAGCAGCAACAGCAGCAGCAGCAACAGCAGCAGCTACAGCTGAAGCAGCAAGAGCAGCAGCAACACCAGCCGCTACAGCTGAAGCAGCAACAACAGTTGCAGAAAGAGCAACAGCTACAGAAAGAGCAACCGCAACAACTACAGAAGCAGCAACACCAGCAGCGCCAGCACCGTCAGCATCAGCATCAGCATCATCATCAACATAAACATCGTCATCATCAGCATCAGTCGACTCAATATCAGCATCAAAAACATCCGATAATGGAAACTCTTGCGAATCGAGCTGAGAACAGATCGAAGATTGAAACGCGACCCCGCTTCGAGAAGTCGAAGTCATTTTTCAATGCGGACTATGTAGCGCAGCCTAGAGTCACCTATCGCCTGCCCCCGTTGCCCCCGGAGGTCAAGCCGGATCGCGAGGGCGCCGACGGAGACTGTTTGCTGTATAAGAACTCAAAGTTTGGCAAGGATTCGGCGTGTGCTCACAGCGATCATAGCGAGCACAGCGAGCAGCTGCTCGCCATTCCCCCAGACCACTCGCCAATGAAGCTAAGGACCTCGACGTCCATGCTGGAGTCAACACGCGAGCGCTGCAGACTTGCCACAGCTCAGTTCAACGCAAAATATGGGGGCTCAGATAGCCCATCCTCGAAATCGGCGAAATCGGCCAAGACTGTGATCTCGACCAAGAGCGGTGAGAACTTGCGCTCAGTGGTGCAGTCGGAGATTGAGATGCAGGTGCGATTGGAGAAGTCGATTAGTAAGATTATGATGTTGCCCTCACTTGGCTTGTCGGAAGAAACCGACTGTGCTCCGGTCGAAGCTGAAGAAAAGTCGAAGATTCCTAAAAGTGTGTCAAAAGAGAATTGTGTTTCGGTGCCCGCTGCAGCGGCTAAGCATAATTTAAATTTCTCTCTCGAGGACGTAGTCAGCACCAGGGTTATCGCGCCCATGATGCGACGTGTGCAGCGCATGTATCTTAACAATCTGCAGGAGGAAATGAAGCTAATGGAAGATCTCGAACGCGTGCCGTGCATGGTTGGCGAGCTCTACAGAAGCTCGGTAGAGTCAAAGAAAAAGCCAAAGAATACATTATAGTTTATTGTTCCATATATATTTTTTAATGATTTGTATAAACACACAAAACGCCCAATAAGAACAAGAGTTTTCAAAATATAGCGCCATTCACACGATAGCAGTGTGACCAGCTCAGCTAGCTGGATAAATGAACGCAGCATTAGTATTGCAATCGCTTATCGATAATGAGTCGCAAGTCGAATGTCGCAGTTGTCAGCTTAAAAAATTCATTTTCTAAACTTTTGGTAAAATATAAAAAATTTGTAACTGGAATTGCATGATTTACGTATGCGAATAGAACAGTGCGCTGTTAATAACAGTGGTAATGTTATTTAGTATCAGCACGCAGCCCTGGTTTCAAAAGGAGGGAGGCGCTCGCATTCCCAAACATTGATTTTTCGTAGTGGACGCCATCGAATGCTGCCAAATTAACTCTGTTCGCACATTTGTTGGGAAGTGCAGGAATTTGACTGTTACAAAATGAGTGGTAAGCTGCTTTTCGAGTTGTTCAGTCGGCTAATTAACGTTTGCTTGCTGCGGCTGCTGCAATTGGCCCTTGAGACGGGTTTGTCTATCGGCGTGCATTGCAATTCGCAGTCTACTTTTGAGGGTGGGCATAGCGCCACCCTCTGCCACAGCACCTGCCATTGCACAGACGATGACTTCATCAGTGTTTACACGCCCCTGGTCACACTGCTCTCCTCGCTCCCCTCTCTTTGCAGGCGACGAGAGCTGCAGCGAAAAGCAGACGCTGGACCTATCCAAGCAGCAGCTGAAGAAGGTGCCAAAACAGGACGATGCCCAGAATATACGCAAGCTGATACTGGACGAGAATGAGCTGCAGAAAATCGACAACATTGATTCGTATCTGAAGATCGAAACGGTGACGATATAGATAATAAATAATACACATATACAAAATGTCAATATTCTCATGAATGAATTTCTAATGAATGTCCTTTAACCTTTTCAGCTGTCGCTGGCCAAAAATCAATTGCTGCGCATGTATGGCGTCTGTCGACTCCACTGCCTTCGCGAGCTGAACCTCTCCTTCAATGGCATACTCTCGATTGAGGGCCTGAAGGAATGCGTTCATCTGCGTGTGCTCAATCTGGAGGGCAACAACATCAAGACCATCGAGCATCTCAATACGAATGTGAATCTGGAATACTTGAATCTGGCAGACAACAGCATTGGCAGCATATCGGATATGTCCTACCTTCGCTCGTTGCGCGAACTCCATTTGCAGGGCAATCGCCTGACCCATCTGCGACAGTGCGACAAGTACTTACCCGTCTCTCTGGAAACCTTGAATCTGGCGAAGAATAACATAAACGATCTGAATGAGATTTGCACGCTGTCGCATCTGTCGAATCTGCTGAGCATCTCCATAACTGAGAATCCTTGTGTGATCATGACAATGGGAGCAAATAGCACGGAGTAAGTAAAGCTTGTAAGGAGCTCAGCTGTGCTCAAACAATTGTATGTCCTTCCTCCGCAGCGGCTTTGATTACCGCCCATTTGTGCTGAACTGGTGCATGAGTCTGAAATACATCGATGGCTACGTGGTGGATCCCATTGAGAGCCTCAAGGCTGAGTGGCTCTACAGTCAGGGACGCGGTCGTCAGTTCCGTGTGGGCGAGCAGGCTGCTCTGGCCAAATACCTAAGCTCGGCCTGCCCACTGGTGGGCAAGGCACTGGAGAAGGAAAACGATCGTAAGTTGCGCTTGATCCTAAGCAAAGCGCAGCATCATCAGCGTCAGCTGCAGGAGGAAATAATGGACAATGCAAATGCGAGTTCGGCTAGCACATCGCCCTCGTCGCATCGCAAGAAGCCTACAAGTCGCATCCAGTCACCGCGCTGTGAGCTCTTGATAGATATTCCGTTGGTTAACTAATTTGTAATTGATGTACTCCCCATAGTTTCCCGTTTGAGTGGACGCCAAGGCTCGCCGGAGTCCATGGCGAACAGCTACCATGGCAACAGCTGCAACAACAGCATCAGCAGCGACAACGGCATCTCGAGCCATCACTCGCTGCAGATGAGCACCTCGCTGATAGAGAACATCCGCAACGAGGGCGACAACTACTCGCTGGCCAGCCTGTCTGGCATGTCCAGCAGCGTGACCACCAAGACCTACAACTCGACCGAGTCAACGCCTCGCAACATAACGCCGAATCCCTATAATGGTAGTACACCTTGCACTCCCAATCATGGCCAGCTCTAATTGTGGCTTCTCTCCCATTGCATTACAGAGCAAGCGTATGTGGGTCAAACGCCTGTCGGTGGGCCTTTGGCTGCTGCCTCAAAAATGGTGCCTGTGCCGGAGACCCTGATGAGTCCCGATGTCTGTCCCGCCGTCGTTGCTCAGCGAGCCACAGTGACAGCGCTCAACGCGCAGCTGCACAAAAGCAAAGGCAACAAGAACAAAGGTAAATGATTCTAGATCTCTCTCTCTCTCTCTCTATCCTTGATTCAAATGTATTTTAAATTCATATTTCTACATGTACTCAATGTCAGACAACAAACTAAATTTGCCGCGCGTGCGCAGCCCACAACAGCGACGCATGCAGAGCCCCACAAGCAGTCCACGCAAGACGGAACGACTACAGCAGCAACAGCAACAGCAACAACAGCAACTGAATTCCTCTTCAATCAGCACAACGGACGCCGGCGGCTTCAGCACTGATGAGGATGGCGAGCTCATCAACGTGGAAAAGCTAAGGACCATACGCAAAATGGCAGCTGAGCGGGCGCAGCAGCAACAGCAGATGGACAACAACTTGAACTGCGCCGATCGCCTGATAGAGCATGTGACCGAGTCCTCGGCTGTGACCATACAGAAGATGTGGCGGGGCTATCACACGCGCAAGAAAACCAAGGACATTGCCGAGAAGCTGCACAAACAGCGCACGCACGAGTACATAGAGTAAGCAACGATATATCTACTATATACTCCGTTCTCCCCCTCTCAAACTCACTCTGTCTGCCCGTAGCAAACTCAACAAGGACATGCTAATGACCAAGGTGCAGCTGCAGAACGAGCGCAAGATACAACAGCTGCAAATGCAGGCCATCAATGCGCTGTGGAAGAAGGTGTCCACCATGCAGGTGGACCCGAAGGCTGGCGGCGAGCACTGCACGAATTCTGAGGATGCGAGCAGCAGCAACAACAGCAACAGCAATCAGTCACAGGTGTGCCTCGATCAGAACTCGGCCGCGGTTGTCAATGATTTGGCTAAGCGTTGCACAATGCTGACCGATCAGGTGCAACAGCTCCAGAGCTCGATCGGCACCATTGTCAATTGCCTGACCATGGTCTGCAATCTGCCGCAGGATGCGCTCAAGAAGCACGTCAGCAACCGAAGCAACTGCTCCGACAGCGATGACATCGAATATACCAGCTTTGAGCCACGTGATACGAGCTCCACGCAAACGGATTTGATTGCTGTGCACACGCCGCAGCTCGAGGATCTCAGCAATTTCCCGTTTACCAAGCCCCGGCCGTCGACATTGGCGCTGGAGTCCAAGCATGACGCAGTGCAGCCGCAGCCACAATCGCAGCAGCAGCATCAGCCGCCGACAAAGCCGGAAGAGACTGAGGACGAGGAACAGAAGGAGAACATTGAAATTTGTGATGCACAGGAGTAGGAGTTGGACTGCTGGAGAGCAACCCACTTCGCACGCTTTATAGGGCACAGAGATCTCTAGCTTTTTAGCTTATTGCAAGCATCGCCGTGGAGGCAGCCGCAGCAAACGTAACAACAATTAAAGCAAACAATTATATGTACATTATTTTATGTTTTATTATTTTTTTTTGGGCCCATATCCGTACGTATAGTAAACCAAATTTGTTTACTAGTTTCCTTAATTTATTTTATACTTTTTTTACGTTCATACGCAGGGAACGCTTATTATACATATATTTTGTTACTGGGTTTCTTACTCACTTTTTTTTTATATCTTTTATGTACGCGCATAATTTAATTTGTTGTTACAACAATTGCGAGAGGAAATTAATTCGTTATAAAATATACATTAGCTAAACTTTTTGTAATGCACAATGAAATGCATAATCCAAATTCATTCTTCAGTCTTCGGCGCTGCTCTCCTCCGTATCCGTTTCATCCTCATCATCATCATCCATATTCACGGGTCGATTTGTGTTGGGCGGCAGCGATTCATCGCTGTCGGAACCAGAAGTGCCGGAATGTTCGGCTTTGCTGCTTGGCGTCGTCGCCTTCTTGGCAAAGCGTTCCGGCCATATGCCAGCCTTTGTGTACTCCTTGATGTGCTCGGGAGTTAGGATTTTGCTAATCTCCGCCTTTACTTTGTCGCCCTCCTCGATGGGTTCGACCAATATATAATCGCCGCGCTTTACCCACACATTCTTGCGAAATTTGTTGGGCATAGAGACTGCAAGGGATATCATGGATAATAACATTAAAGAGCACATCTATATATGGCTAGTCCTCATCTCACCCAGAAAATTCTCAGCTGTCGCCGATTCCACCTCGTGCAGATTGTTGCCTCGGCTGCTGACTACACGCACGATCTGCTGCTGTTCCGTGGGCAGGGAGTAGTCATCCTCCATCATCTCCTTGAGCACATGTTTGCGCCGCGTTGTGTTTGGATGTGACATGCTTGTAATATAGTGGAGTTTCTTCTTCTACGGAGCGCCAGATTTTTGTTTACTCAATTTGGTCGAGTGTTAAAATGTGTTGGCGATGGTGGTGGTGGTCGCCCGATAGCTCCTATTTCGATAACTTAGCTGCTGTTATTATTGACTCGCTGTGGCGGCCGGCGATAACTTAAATATAGATAACTAAGCAATCGGCTATCGTTTCAGCGCTTCTGTGTTGCAAAATTTCTGGTAATTTTTGGCGCTAGTATTTTTGGTATTTTCTCATATTGTGCGTAAAATTTAAAATTGAATAAGTTGTTGAGTAGTTTTGAATGGTGCGAGGAGTTTTCTGATTTGTTTATTGTTAAGCTTAAACGAAATGTACGGCTAATTTTGGACTAACAACTAGTTTTTGCTGCGTCTCACGCGAGCTTTGCACGAAGTGCGATCCCTAGTGGAGCTATCGCGGCGATTTTCCACCGCCAATTGCTTCGGCTTTTTGATACTAAAAATAAACAGAAAAGAAAATTAAATAACCGTTAGCTGCGAATCTCAAACAGAGTCTTGTGATAATTGACTTACATTTCGTGTTTGAGAATAGTAATTTCTTTTTTCCATATATCCTTAAAATCATTGGTAAAGTTCGTCCAATAACCAAAGAACTGGTCGGGCGTGCATTGTGACAAGGTCAGGGTGCAGCCCTTGGGGGAGAAGTGGTAGAAGCGCATGGTTTCCAGGAAGAGCTCCCGGCACTCCTGAATCAGCTGATGCAGCTTGGCAACTGACTTCTCGGCGCTGGCCGTAAACTCCTCCATTTTGGACTTGAATGGCTCGCGATGTTCACTGGATGCGCTCAGCACCAAGGCCGTAGTCTGTTTGCAAGCTGCAAGGAGCAGGAGGAGACTCCGAATTAGTTGCCGTAGACATTCATAGAGTCCGCATTCAACTCACCCGTTAGCTTTCTGTTTAGATCGTTGATCTGGTGCTGCACCTCGTCAAAGTCCAGCTGGGCAGCTCGCTCCACATCCGAGGGCTCGGGTATGGGCAGCGTTATCTCGTGCAGGGTCATCTCCTTGCGTCGCTGAGCAATGTAGGTGCGCACTATGAAATGAAGGAGGGTCGTGTGCGATTCCTTGGACTTGACATCCTTGAGCTTGCCCAGAATGTCCAGATTGAAGCCATCCGCCTGGCCGCGCTGTCGATTGCCTCCGTTCATATAGTTGCCCAGCGTTAAAATGATGGAAAAGACCAGCTTGAGATCCTCGCTCTCGATCAGCTGCTGGGAGAGCTGGGACACCGTCTCCAGCTTGCGCACGAGCAGCGTGACAGACTCCTCGAACTCCGCCTGGAAGACAATGCAGGAGATGCGCTCGCTGGCCATGGATATGAGCGATATGTCGCGCAGGAACTGCTCCGGATGATCGAGTGGTATATCGCCGCCATCGGCCTCCCGGATGCGCTGCAGCTCCTCATCCGTGGCGCGCATGAAGCTGATCTGCTGCAGCGTCTCCAGGCTAATCACTGACGTGTCCACATGGTAAATGGCATGCTCTATCTCACTGGCGGGCACGTGCAGGCTTCTCGAGAAGATGCCCACGTTGCGCGAGCGCTTCGGGTCGAGCACCTTGATGGACTTCTCACGCTTCGGCTTCAGCTCCTTGGGCTTGCTGACTGGCGCAATGGCTTGCCTCGAGAAGAGCTCCGTGAACTCGTCTATATTGTCCAGCGGCGTCTCGTCGATCTCCGTCCATATCTCCTTGCAGGGCGGAGGAACTGGCGGCAGTGCAGCTGGCACTGGCAAATCCTCCGGCGAACTAGTGCTGTTATCCGCGCTGTCCGTCGAATTGGCCACCGACGGCGGACGCGGCACGGGCGGAGCAGAGGTAACGATGCGCGTCCAATACAGCGGACGCATCGGCTTGGGCGGATTGACGGCGCTCTTGCGCTGAACTGGAAGGGTTCACAGGGTTAGATACTTCATTTGGTGTTTGAGTACGCTGGACTACTTACCGCATGTGCGTAGGAACCAATTTCCCTCGGCGGGATCTGGCAGTGGTGCAGGCGCCAGCGACGAGCCCGACTTGGACGTGCTTAAGGGTGGTGGCGGAGGCGGTATATTGCCGGGGCAAGGTGCACCTGGCGGTGGTGGTGGCGGCGGACCGGCACTGCCTGGCGGTGGAGGCGGCGGTGGCGGTGGTGCAGCGCCACCTGCATTGCCAGGCGGCGGAGGAGGCGGCGGCGGCGGTGGCGGTGGAGGCGGCGGTGGTGGAGCACCGGTTGCTACCTCTGCTGCACCTGCAGAGATCTCTCCACACTTGCACGAACCCTTACACAGCAGCTCCTCCTCCGTCTGGCTGCCCGCATCCGCATAGCTCTTGCTCTCCGTGGGCCTGTTGTACTCGTAGATGGTCGCCTCGCTGGCATTGAGCAGCTCGGTCAGGTTGATGCAGCGCTTGGAGGGTCTGCGCGGCGGCTCATCGACGCTGCTCAGCAGCTCATTGACCACCGCATGTACCTCGGCCAGGGTGGCGCAGTTGAGCAGACGCTTGCGCAGGATCTGCTGCAGCGTCTTCTGGCTGTCCGTTTGCGCCGCGCTGCCCTCGTAGTGCGCCTTCTGCACGGCGGGTGTGCTCGAGAAGGGCCACGCGCTCACCTTGTCCAGCTTGCCAGGCGTCAGCGGCAGCGAGGTGGTGGGCTGCTCCGTATGCGTCCACTGGTACATCTCGTAGGGCTGCACACACACAAACACAGAGAAAGAGAGAAAAACAAAGATGAAAACTTGGAATATAAATAAGCGTAAAAAAGCTGGCAAAAAGCAGATCATCTTGCCATTAGCCCATTGACTTCTAATTGCAGCTCGAGTGCAATTCTCCCTCTCTCACTCTCTCTCTCCTACTCTTTCTCTTTCTCTACTTTTTTCATCTGTCTCTCAAGAGCTTAAAAGCCAGCTACCCCACAACCTAGTCACATTTACAGTGTTGAAGTGTCTAAAGCTCATCTCTTCAAAATTTGTGCACATGTCATTGTGCTGCCACGCCCCACATAGCCCCCTCGCTGGGGGCCACAGGTTGACAGTTTTTATACCTTTTCAAATAACCAAGCAATGCAAGTTTCAGTTCGCTCGAGTCGCTCGGCTAGCTGGTAAATACTTTATCTTGCTGACAAATTTAGCTGTCAAGAACTTTAATACTTTCTTTGTCTTAGTCTGATTCGACATACGTTAATAAATATATATAAATAATTTGTCAATTTTCTCTTAATTTGTCAATTTTCTCTTAAATATATAAAATTATTATTTCTCGATTTTTCATGACGTGCTTTGCAGGCAAAGCAATAAATTTATAAAAATTTATAAAAATGTAAAAGCCAAAGCAGGAAATGTGTGAATGAACTATGTTTCGACTATTTCAAAATGTATAAAATTCTGTGAATTTTAGTATATATGAAAAATGATGACATATTTATTATTATATTTAAAGGGAGTTGAACTGAGTGAAATATATTGAGATCTTTGTAATATATTAGCTAATATTCTAATACTGCGAAGGTACATAGATAGATATGTATATAGACGAGATCTGTATTTTCTTTCCTTTCTTATATTTTTTATTCCAAAAATCATTAAGATAGGGAAAGGATATATATATATATATATATATATATATATATATGTATATATATATACATATGTATATAGACGAGATCTGTCTTTTCTTCCCTTGCGTAACCTAAGTATATTCAATTTCATTATCCATATCATATCCATTAATGTCTATTCCAAAAATCATTTAGATAGAGAAAGGAATCTAGAAAATATTTGCCTAAAATTAAGAGAACTTTAACAAATTTTCGTCGCATTTTAAACTGCTGTCAATAATTATTTTCTACATTTCCTTTGCCATATGTAAATGGGAAAGAGCATTTGAAATTCGTTGTTGCCTCACATCGTTTTGTTATGCATTTGCCTCTGTTTTATTGCTACACCTTTTTGCATCTTTTAGCCATTTTGCATTGTCATGCGTGAGATTTTCAGTTGGGTTTTAGCTTGAGATTAGAGTTGTTGCCAACAGCGAAGAGAGCTCAAAGTTGAACAGGGATAGGGATTGGGATTTGGACTGGCATCGGGCTTAGGTGCAGGTGCGGGGGGCGGGGCGGGGATTGGGGTTTGGCTTGAAATGCGACAGCCGCATGCAAATTGTTTGGCAACGCCAAAGTGCAAACACTTGAGCAAATGGCGTCAAGTGCGATAACGTGACCACGGCCCTGCGCCCACAGAGGGCGGGAGAGAGAGGGGGAGAGGGAGAGAGAGAGAGAGAGAGGCAAGGGCAAGTTCAGCTTCAGTTGCGGCACTTTGCATGCATTCGTCATCCCAATTGGTTGCCCCATCAGCTCCAAATGATTAGCGGAGATTGTGTGCGACTGAGTGTGTGAGTGGCTGTACGACTGTGTGTGTGTGTGTGGACTGTGAAATGACGCCACATAATTGAATTTCAATTTTTAATTGCATTTCGTGGCATTAAGCCAAGTGTCTGGTGCGACGCTGCGCAGCCACAGACTGGGCCGGCGCACTCGAAGGAGTTGATGGGGAAATTTAGTTTTATTTCTTGACTTAAGCATAAGAGAGTGAGACAGAGATAGAATATAACCCTTCAGTTCTGATGCTCTATAAGAAGATTTAGAGAAACTATAGGCAGGCCAAGCTGGGGAGATCTTTGAGTTCACACTGTTGGATAGACGGACAAATGAAGAGACGGAAGGATTGACAGATAGACGACCGATAAACAAACGGAGAGCTATCATATAGGCTGATGTTGACTGTATAAGTCAAGCGAACGAACAACTAGACAGACGATGGGACAGAGAGCTGCGCGGAAGGGGGAAAATGGACGTACTCATGTATATATTGACGGAAGAAGGGAAGGTGGGCAGACAGACGGAAGGACGAAAAGACGGCAGGTGGAATAAACAGCCAGACAGATGGATGGACCAAGGAACGAGCAGGAGACGGTCAGGGGGATAGACGAACGAAGGGATAGATGGACGGATGGAGACAGACAGATGGACGGAGGATCAAACGGACGGACAAAAAAACCAGCAGACGGACGAAAGGCAGACAGACGGACGAATATACGGACAGAGTGCACCTCTGTCGGACGGACGTAAGGACAGAGAGATGAACAGATGAACCAACGGACGTAGGAACAGAAAGATAGACGGACAAACGAACAAGCAGACGGAGGGTCAGAAGGCCGGATGAACAATCGGACAGAGGGACAGACGAACGTAAGGACAAAAAAACGGACAGAGGAGCTAATGGACGTAGGGACAGACAGGTGGACGGACAAACGAACCAACAGACGGAGCGACAGACGAATGTAGAAATAGACAGATATACGGACGGACATACGGATGTAGGACAGATGGACATGACTAGATCAACTCAGATCGTCTTCCTCATAAAGGAATATAAGTATATACTCTCTGTCTTCTGCCACGCCTTCTTCTGCACACTTGTCCAGAAACAAACAAATTCTTCCCTATGTCCCTGTCATAAAAATGCATTAAATTGAATAGACGATGTTCAGGCTCAAGTCCCAGGCAAATCTCTAAATGAGTTTTCTAATCAGTTATCAAGTTGCTTCGCGCCCTGAAGCGCAGCACATCACAGCTAATACCCTGTAATGCAAACTATTTACGTTTGGCTGCGCTTAAAAGTGCCGCTGGGGTAGCTCAAGTTGCCCCGTGCCTCGTGCCTCGTGCCACTTGCCGATGCGCCACACACACACAAAAGAATAATAAACGCCGAACTTGCCGCAAAGTAATAAAAACGCAGGAAACTTTCAATGGGCTGCAACGCGCGAGGGGCAGAGCGAGAGGGAAGAGGCAAAGCAAGTGAGAGAGAGAGCGAGAGAGAGAGCGAGGTAGTTAAACAAAAATCTAGCTTAAGCTGGGAAGCTGTTTCTGGCCTGTTGCCCAAAAACTTGATGACGCGCGCATTGACAACGGACACGCCGGACACTGGACACGCCGGGATACAAGGCCAGGACACGCCAGGACATGCGGCGCAAGGAAATTTGTGATATCATAATCTGTGGAGCTCAAGTATCATCACATAGAAAATCACTTAACGCTGCTACACCAACCGCTCCCACATCCCCCTTCCCCGCCCAACGTCTGCTTTGAGGGATTTTGAGGTTAAGCTGCTGTGGCTAAAACTTTTTCCTGTTGTTGTTGTTGTTGTTATTTCTTGTTTTTTTTTTGGCCTAAACTAATTTTTGAAGCACACGGACGACTGCTTGATTAGTTGTTAGTATAATTCCACCTCTCTTTCTCACTCTCTCTCTCTCTCTCTCTCTCTCTCTGCCTCTCTCTTTCCATTTGACATTTTTTGCTTTGCATCTGTGGGCGAGTCCTTTCGGTTAACCAGCAATTAAAGCTTTTGAGCAATGTTGGCCAAAAAAAAAGAAAAAAAGCAGACGTATTACATAGTCCATTAGTCAGTCGCACGCTTAGCGTGAGGCAAACACACAGCTGCACTTGCAGGACACGCCCCCTAAAACGCCTACGCCTGCCCACGCCTAGACCCGAGGGCAGTCAACTCTTTGGATTCCATAATTTAGCAAAGCAACAAGAGCAACTAAAAGTTGTTGATTTTTTTTTGGTTGCGCTTGGGGATTGACGCCATACTCTGTTTCCAGAGAGGAGAGAGAAAGAGAGCGAGAGAGAGAGAGAGAGAACCTCTAAAGTGTTAGAGCAATGCAGATATATTTAAGTATTCAGATAGTTATAGACTAGTTCGATCCATCTCTGTTTCAGTTTCTCTGTAGTTTTCAAACTGTATAATCTTTAGTCTTTTGAATAATATTTGGATCATATATGTATGTATGACATTATAACAGATCATTTATTACTAATTATATAATTATCAGTTATCGTATCATTCATACTTTCTTTGCAGATGCATTTTGCTCTTTGAGGGAGTGTTAAGAAATCTGTTATACGAATTGTTATACTGGCTAAACGTTATTGTGATTAGCTTGAAAAGGTTATATTAAGTCAGTTTTATGCAAAGTGTAATAAAAACTGTTATACAAGCTGTTATACTAACTGTTATATGAGCTGTTATACTAACTGTTATACGGACTGTTATATGAGCTGTTATACTAGTTGCAAGTGATGCTCGGTTTTCCCCTATTTCTTAGTCAGCCCAACACTTGCAAATAACATCATTTATAGATTTTCTACAGTTTCTATAGGTCATTTATGCATCTGTATACATATATAATATTCTACATATTGAAATAGGCTCACTTCGTATTGCTTCTCTGATATACTCCTTTTTACTTTAGCTAAATAGTGTATGAAAAGGCTAGAAAACTCCGCCGTGCTGCTGGGCAAGAGAGAGAGAGACAGAGAGAACGAGAGAGAGAGAGAGAGAGAGAGAGAGAGAGTGCGAGTGGGACGGAAGAGATTGAGAGCTGAAAAGTTGACGGCAAAGTTTTAACAAGTTCTGACACTTGCAGGCTCGTCAGCTGAAGGGCAGGAGCTGAGGCAGGGGCTGGCGGCACTGGGGGCAGGGCTCGAGGCACAGCTGGAGCGACAGGTGAGGAGGAGGGTGGGGGACGATGTTGAGGGTGTAGCAGTAGCTGGAGCAGCAGCTGCTGCTGCTGCTGCTGATGCAGCTGACATGTACAGCTAGGCAAAAGGCTAAAATGAAAGTGCATTGCGATTCGCACTGGCAATGGAATTGCTAATTTCCGGGCACAACTTTGCGGCTCATTTTTGTAGTCAAGTTTTAGAGCAAAGAATTTTTAGAATATGCATAAGAGAACAAAGAGGGGAAGTGAGAGAGTGAGCGACAGAGGGAGATGGCAGGTAGACAGAGAGCAGTTGGCTCAACTTGAGCTGCTGCCTCATGCCTTATCAATAGCTAATGACTTGGACCAACTAAGTTACACAAGCCATGGAGGCGGCGTGGGCGTGGGCGTGGCACAGAGGCCTGTCTATCTATTTCCGTTAGCACGGCGTGACAACTTCCGTTCGCTGACCAATTTCCCGTTTAGTCAGAGACAGAGACACACAGAGAGAGAGAGAGAGAGTGAGGGCACTTTGGGTTCATTGAACTTACGCTGAAGCCGGACGGCGCATCCTGCTGCTGCTGCTGCTGCTGCTGCTCATTGGAGATCTGCTTCAATACGCCCACATATTTGAGATTTTGACAGAACTGCAGCGTCATCGCATTCAGAGATTCCTGGCTCAAAGTGCCCAAGGCGGCGCTGCTCTGCAGCGTTGATATTAGCCATTTGATCAGCATTTGACCTGCAACGAGAGCAAGGGAGATAGAAGCTATTAAATATTTAATGTAATTAAAGATAGCAAAAGACTTTATGCTTTTCCTTATGTGCCTCTACATCAGATATCTGCCTAGATTATACCCTAGAAAAGATTATACAGGTTATTGTGCAAGCAAACATGAATTGGATAGTCCTAGACAAGGAACTCCAGGATGGAGATCCTCTATATATCGTTGTCTTCTACTAATGCGGTTATAGCTTAATGGGATTATTTATTTTGATTATGAAACTACTCGAAAGCTCGTAGAGATAATCAAGAAATATAGAGCTAATAACTAGTAATCTACGATTCCAAATAAGGTTTATGGCTTAAAGTTTTCCATGTTTTCTTATAGGTAATATTGAAATTAAAGACTATTAAACATGATTTATATATGTATTCTGATTTCTCATTTTCCATGGTCTTAGGGCATACAAATATGATAGAATTTTCATATTCAACATAATTTACATCTTCTAATAGAACAATTATCCTTTGTTTTTAAACTATATATCAATTTCTATACACTAACATAAATATATTTTATACCAATTTTTCCACTTCTCTAAATACTTGAAAAGTAAATGAAAATAATATTGCTTGAATTTGGCAGCTTCATCCTGTAGGATCTTAGAACTGTTTTCATTTACTCATTTCGTATATATGTATATGTATTTATTTTTCCATGTTACGCAAAATAATTTAATACTATGGACGCTAAACTGATTAAGTTCGAAATTTGTGGGAGTCAAAGACTTGACTTGGTCTATTGTGCGTACTATCAGCGTCAAGGGGAGGCGGGGGCAGGGGCAAGGGCTCCCCATATAAACTTTGTACACAGCTGCGGCTCGATGTTGCCCCATGTTGAGGCCGAGACACAATGATTTATGCGTGTGTGCGTTAGCAGAAAAAGTCGAAAAAGGAAGAGGAAGAGAAAGAGGAAGAGGAGGAGCAGGACAAAGAGGGTCAGTCTGGAGGAGGGTGTGCGAGTGCGTGGTCTGGTAGGTTTGCTAGCAGACGTGTTGGCTACCAAAAATATTAGGCATAAATAAATTCAAGTATTGTCCAAAGAAATTAACTTGGCCAAGACATCAAAAACACCCAGCGAGAGAATACTCTACATTTGCTTATCACTTAAGCTTGACAATTGATAGGAAGGCAACGAAATGGCCATAGGTAAGTATTTTCTGGTAAGAATGAATATTATTATCTATATATTCAGTTAAGTGGGGATATTATTATATTATACTTATATTATATTATATTGTATTATATTATATTATATTACATTATACTAAATTATATTATATTATATTATATTATATTATATTATATTATATTATATTATATTATATTAT
>NW_022045860.1:2531261-2544163 GCF_001654015.2 Drosophila navojoa | reverse complement strand
AAAAAAAAAAAAAAAAAAAATATATATATATATATATATATATATATATATATTTTTTTTTTATATATATATATATATATATACATATATATGTACATTTAAATACATATATTTTTAATTCTTCATTTATTACATTATTTCTTTAATAAATTAATTATTTATTTATTTATAAACATATGCTATTATTTACTTTATTATTAATTTTATAAATTTTATAATATTTTTGGGCATTATTTATTATTGTATTATTTAAATTTTTTTTTAAGTATTTAAACTTTTAATTAAATATTTGAAAAAATAAATAAATAATAATTAATGCAATTATAATATAATAAAATTAATAAATAAATTAAATTTTTCTTCACCTTTCTTTTCATATTTATACATTATTTACTTTACATTTGCATTGCCATTTTCGTTTCATTGATAATGCTGCTTATCAATAAATCTATTTATGCATCTCTTTTAGTTAGAAAGAGAGAGAAAGCATTTTTGATGTTGAAGCACATAAAATGTTATTTGAAAATCATGGAATGAAATGAAAGCAAAAGCACTTCGCTTATAATGACAATCAAGCCACGCAGTGTTCATACACCTTCGATAGCTCAGTTGGTAGAGCGGTGGACTGTAGAGAGACATGCAAAGTGTAGAAATCCATAGGTCGCTGGTTCAAATCCGGCTCGAAGGATGTTGGTAAATAACTTTTTATGATTTTTTTAAATATCAATAACAATATTTACGAGAATATTTTGCAATTATTTTGCACCATTTAACAAATATCAACTAATAATCTCTTCAGATAAGTGGGTATAATGCGCAAACATACAGTTTTTCAAGCAAATGCTTAACAATTCAGCGCAATTACAACACATTAAAACTCTGAAAGAATCTGAATTACACGAATTGCGAATAATTTACAAAATTATCCTTTAAGTGGCATTTAAAGAGCACTTGAAAGTTAAATTGAAAGCATATAAACATAATTCGCAGCAACGTTCGCCCATAGATGGCGCCAGTAATGGTTTGTTATTTTTACCGTTTGTTACAATAACTCAACTAATGATTCACTCGAGTGGCGCATTGTCTTCTGATTGGTTAACTGATTTCTGTTTTCTCAAGGGATTGCAGAGTAGAAGTGCGTGCGAGTGAGAGAGGGGGAGAGCGAGAGGAAGTATGAGTACGAGTGCGCGTGGGAGTGGGAGTGGGAGTGGGAGTGAGAGGGCAACTAATTGTTAACTTTGGGCAAACAACGAAACGCAATCAAACGTAGCGCAAAAATTTGCCAAGCTCAACGTAAAAGCCAAACAGCAAAGCGCACAAAAATCATCAAAATTTATATACATACAGCCTGGGCTGCGCTTGAGTTGTGCAGAGAGGGGTGCGGGGAGTGGGAGTGGAGTAGGCAAATGTTTATTTTGCTAGACTTACCTTCGAACTTTTCATATGCAGCGAAGCTTAACTTTTCCGGCACAAAAGACGAACCGCGCCGCGACCCTGCGCCGGCAGCAAGGCTCTGCTCCAGCTGCGCTGCTGTCAGTGTTGTCTCCCTCTCGTCGCCAGATGGCGCTGCCATCGCTAACGCTGGCGACTGAACGCTAGGCGCGCTGCTGCTATTGCAGCCACTGCTCGTCGACGTCGATCTCTCGACCGAGAAGCTGGCCACCTTCTTGAGCACATTGCTCGAGAGCAGCGGATTGGTGGGCGTGCCATAGCCAGGCGGAGGCGGCACCAGCGAGGCCGCATCAGCATCCAACTGCCTAGCCTCGTCCCCCTGCAGCAGCGCCTCCCCAGCAGCGCTGCTCTCAGTGGGCGAGGCTGAGCGTTGAGCTGAGGCAGGTGTCTGAGATGATTTAAACGAAATTATAACAGTTGACTGCGTTTCCAGCGGAGTGGTCGCTGTCGAAACCGAAATCGAAGTCGGAGTCGGGGTCGGGGTCGAGGTTGGAGTTGGAGTTGGAGCTGGTGTCGGAGTCGGAGTCGCTGCAGCTGAAACGAAACGAAACGGAATGGAAATGAAAATCAAATGAAACGAACTGAACTGAAGAAGGTGAGCACCAGGCCGCATTAGCGGCAGAAAAGGCGCAAAGCTGGGGAAAAGCTATCTATAAGTGATTTATCAATCAAAATAGTCAGCAAAGAAAGAAGTAGAGCTAACAATAATGCAGATTTCATTCAGCCACTGAATAATACACTCGACGGTTGGGTTCCCTGCAAGACTTCAGTGTTTCATTTCACTGTTTCAGTTCATGTTTCACTGTGAAACATTTCATTTCACTGTTTCACTTCAGTGTATCACTATCAGTGTTTGACTTCAATGTTCCATATTGGTTATCTATGTTTCATTTCAGTGTTTTACTACAGTGTTTCATTCCAGTGTATTACTTTTAGAGTTTAAGTTCCATGATCTATTTTATTATTATTGTTTCGCCATTATTGTTTCATCACTATGTTGCACTTAGTGTTTCATTCCAGTGCTCAACTTTAGTGTTTCCTTCTCAGTGTTTTCTTTCTGTTATCCATTTCAGTGTTTCATTTCAATGCTGTATTCTAGTGTAACTCCTCATTTGATTCCCCTGATTACAATACAATAGAATGTTCATTAAGAAAAGTTCAGCTTTTCATTCACTTTTCCTATTTTGCTCAAGTGCAAATATTGAAAAGCTCCCCAGTTAATGTTCAGTAGGCTCCATTAAGAGCAGCGCCTAAAATGCATATAAAAATATCTTCGGTAATCGCTTTACGAGCAAATCGTGAGCAAATTATATAATTTTGGCGGCACAGCATCGAATTTTTATTATATTTATATTTATATATACAGCAGGAGTTGCGTTATTAAATCTCTTGTTCTGTCCAAGAGGAGCTCAGTGGAAGTCCTCGATGAGTGTTAGTCGTGGCAGTGGCTAAGGCTCGGAGTACACCCAGTGGAGCGCTTATCGCGGCCATCATCATTGACTGTAAGCCCAAGTGGCTGACACGCCCCCAGCCCCAACGGGTGGCCATTGCTCCCACGTGCATCATTTCGTACAACATGATTTAATTAAAATTTAAACTTTATTTTGCTCTCTTTCTGTTTTTTTGCTGCTCTCGCAACAATGGGGAATCGAAAATGGGCGCCCATTTTCCCCGTTTGCCGTGTTTCCCCAGTTTTCCCTGTTTCCGGCCGACATTTTGTAAACAATGAAGACGTGTTTGCAATTTTTAAGTTTTTTACAAATGTTTTTGGCGTGCTGGGTCACAATATACCCAGCCACGCCCTGCGCCCTTCACTCAGCGCCATCTTCCATCTCGCTCTGATGGCCGTTCACAGGATGAAGAGGGTATATTAGTTGTGTACTCTAGGCAATACAGATAAAGAGTGGCAGAATGGCAGATATACTCAAGTGAAAGCGTGTCTGATCGGAGTAAGACTTGGAATAGAGTGGGGAATTACTTAAAGCTGGGATCTCAATGGAAATCCAATAATATTTCGATTTACTCAGATTTCACATAAACTTATTGTGCAGTCACTCAAACGTAAACTTTTAGGATCTGTTCTATATAAGTGTAAATCCAATAATATCTACATGATTTCAGATATGGTATATTTTAGGTTTTCATCGAGCGGGCATCGTGCAGTCAGTCGAACGCGACTTCCACAATTTTTACTTGTTTTGCTTGGGCTCTGTTTGTTAGCCAAGCGACGGACGGGCGCAATTAGACGGGCATTAGATGCCGAAAAGGGGGCGTGGCACGGTGAGAGTTGGAGGTTTGGAGTTAAAACTTAAGGGTATGCTGGGGATTTTATATATAAATATAGCTGGCAATTACATATATATATATATATGTATATGACTGTATATACATATATATTTAAATGTATTTAAAATATCATGTGCGAGCACAGCACGAGCGCGAGCCTTTGCATAAATGTGCCAATAATTACTTTCGAATACCCTTCTCTGCAGAGACTAACGGGATTTTGATGTGGAGAATGAAACAGAAGGAACTAATATAATATAATATAATATAATATAATATACATGTATATTATTTATAGAATTATTATGCACTGAAGTCGGAGCAAGCAGAAATGTAGGGTATATTGGCCTTGAGAAAATATTGAAAACAGTTCTGTTTTTAAGACCAACTATGAATCAATCAAAAAATCTTAAATAATAAGAGTTTCATTGAAAGATTGGAAGATGAATACAATGGTTTTATAAGGTACGGACTATGGAGAGTAAAAATCGTCTTAGAATGAGTGTCTTGCTTGAATTAATCTCGAATTAATCAGCATGGGTCTACTATAACTTAAGATCATTACAACGAATGACACAGAATTTTTCAAGATCTTTAAAATAATCGTCATTCTACATTAGATGACTAACAGATCTATTTTTATTAAATGAGTAACACATTAAAATATCTAGTTATATGAAAAGTTTCTGTTTTAGTTCGAATGATATCACTAAGTCTTTCAATTGTGATCTGCTCTATTTTCATTTGATTTAATCGAATAAGTATAATAAACCTATATTCCACATCAACTACTTACACTATATATATATATATACTTTACTATCTGTATCTAAACCTAGAGCATACAGATTTCATCATATCTTTTTCCCATTTTTTTCGTTTCAATTTTAACTTTATATATTTATATTTCCTTTAAGCGCGTATTTTTATGCGCCTCACAGATCGCATCAGTTATAAAATAAGGACAAGAACAATAGGCTTTTCTAGAGCAGGCCGAAAAGTACAAAAAAAGGGGACAAAGCGACACGAGTTAATTAAAAAACTTGAAACAAATTTTTATTCAAATAGCCGGGAGAGTAAAAATGGGTTGACTTTATTTTTAAGGAGGCGCACTTATAGAATGGGAGGATCTAGGGGAGTTCGTAGAGTTTCTCTAAGATCTTAAGCACGTATTGTCAATTAGAAATTATAATTAAAATCAATGAAAATGAAATAAAATTCAATAAAGATTGTAAATTGCGAAAGAAAGGAAAAAGGACAAATAACATAATCAAAAGAAGATATAAATGGAATATATTTAATGCTCATTAAAAAGTATGAAATGAAATATAAATAAATTTATTTTTATTTCTTTTGCCATATTTTCTCTATTCATTTATATTAAATTTGCAAATTTTTTTGCTTTCTATTTACATACTAAAATAAAAAGGTATTTTTTTTTTACCTCTGCTTGACCCTTGCCACTTTAAATTTATATTAAAATATCTGTACCTTTCCTATCTATTTGTGTATTCGATCTATTTCCTTACTTCTGCATAAACTTTGCCCTAGACGAAAATTTCAATTATATTTCGGGCCAACCTTTGGGCTTTGAGCTGCTGCTTCTCAAACTTTAAAGTTTGGCAAGCACTCCGCGCAGATGCTTTACCAATGTTTGCCAATGGAATTGGCGTCGAGCGCCAGACCAAGGGAAAATAGGCGGAAAAATATGTGAAAAACTTGGAGTGAGAACGACTGAGCAATGCTCTGTTGGGGTAAAATGGGTATAAAAGAGGAAATGGAAGAATTTAAGTCAAATTATGGCAATAAAATAAAAATAAATTTAATATAAAGCAAATTACAATTTTGTTTTCAATTTTTGATTTTATTTTTATTTTATTAACGCTTACTAGCTTAAATAATAAAATAATTTAAATTTGCCTTCATTATATTTTATATATGTACGTAATTATTTAATTACAAAGTCAGTCATTAGCTATTTGCAAACGATATCTATATTTAGCTCAGCTGAAAGTCAGTACTCTGCCCGGCCGTGTGCAAGAGGTTCAGGGCTCGAATCCTGCTACAAACTCAAATGATTGCCTATTAATTGAGCTATTATTTTTTAATTGAAGAGCGCGTAGCTTTCAGAGAGTGGCCTAGATTGACAAATAAGTGCGTGCCCTCTTTGAGTCGAACATATATAATTAGTTAACGCTAGTTTATTGACGATGTAATTTGTTATTTGTATGTGAAAGCTAAATTAGCTTGTGCTGGCTTTTGCCTGCCGGGCATGAGGCCCCCTGGTTCGAATCCTGTTGTGAATATAAATTTGATTATCATTTATTTATTGACGGTGCCACTTATTTGAAAGTAAAAGTCAACGGCGCCTTCTGACCCGATGGCGCTCTGAGAAGCACGCAGCACGGCATGCGCGAGGTCCGCGGTTCAAATGCCGCTGGGTGCACAGTTGTGCATAAATAATAATTTTAATTTTATTTTTTTACCATTTTTTTTTTTTTTTTTGGTGTTGCCCAATATCAAATTCTAAAAGCCAATATGCTCGCATTTTTTCCTCATTTGCCAGTGTATCGAAAGGGACAAGGCTTTTAGTTATTCTCATTTTCATTTTCAATTTTTTCGCCACTTCGTTGTTATTTTCGGACACAAGGGCCACACACTTGAGCATACACATGGCGCTTCAAGTGCTCCCCAACAACAACAGTAACAACAACAACAACCAGATGAAGAGAGCAAACAGGAAGATTCGTGTTTTATGCCGCGCGCTTCGTCGTTTGATTTGCGAGCGGGTGGCCAAGTGGGAATTTGAATAAATCCCGCATATCGCCAAAAGGCACATGTTTTGGTATCAGGCACGCACCCCATCCCACCGCCCTCCCTTGTGCCCACTCCGGCTAATGCGTTTGTAATGGGGGCAACCGGAGATGAGGCGACCCTCACGTGACTTTAAATGCTGCCAGCTCTCGGCGCGGAATGTGAAATGGGCAAATAAATGCGCGAAGGTCAAAAGGGGGGAACTCACCTGTCGCTGCCACGCCCGCATCTGTTAGATTTGTGGGCGTCGAGGCTGGACTGACGGCGGCTGTGAAACGTGACGACAGATTCTGCAGCTCCACTTTCTTGGCCTTGGATATGTTGAACAGCTCGCCCCCATTGCCCAAGGGCGAATCGACACGGGGCGTGGCTGCCACGCCCACTGGCATCATATTGGATTCCGTTAGCGAGCCGGGGGGCGTGGGCGTAGGCGTGACCGAGCCGCTGCCCAGCACCTGGGCGAGCTTCTTGCCCAGCTGCAGTGCCATTCGCTCATCCGGCGAACTCTCCGGCGTAATCAACAGATCCGTATGCAACAGCTCCGCTTCCAGCGCCTGCTCCGGATCTGGCTCCGATTCATGGGCGATGCTCAGGTATGTGATGCGACTCAAGCTCAAGCCGGCGATCTTATCAGCACGACAGCGACGCTTCAGCTCTATTAACTCCTTATTGTTGAGATCTAAATTGGGGATATCGAATCAGTTAGTAATATATACATATGTATATGAATTTGTAATGAGAGATACAATTAAATTTGGCTCAAATATGAAGAGAATACAATTTAAGCCACTTCCAATTGGATTTCATATAAAATTTGTACACTATCCAATTAGAATATCCGCAGAGGTTGAGCAAATGCTATATTGTCGAGTGTCTTATAAGAACTGATTATAAGAATACTTTTAGAATAACGAATACGACTAGGAATCATTAGATATACATACATGTATGATCAATTACTATAAAACAATTTAAGCTCAATTAGAATCAGAATTTGTAGAACTAAAAACAATCCAATTAAAAGTCTTATTAGTAACTGTTGATCACATCACCCCGATTCTAATAAGACTGACTCTCATAGCAGGCATGCGCAAGTCAAATAAGAATTAAGACTCATTTGTGCTTAGTTACCAAAGAGCGAATCAGAATCATTGCTGGAAGATGAAGAAGTAGAAGCAGATGTAGAAGAAGTCATGGAGAGGGAGTGCAGACGCTGCCGTTGCTGCTGCTGCGCAGCTGACTGTGACTGTGACGCTGACTGATCTGCTGGCTGCGTCAATGTGTTGGTCGATGCATAGCAGCAATCGTCGCTGCTGCAGTTGTGAAACTCAGTGGAGTCGCTGTTGTAGTCCAGGCTGACGACGTCATCTGGCAGCACAGAAGAACAAGAAGAAGAAGCAAAAGAAACAGAGAGAGAGATAGAGATATAGATGAGCTAAGTGCTCAATAATATTTCAATTGAAATAGCAAAGAAAGTCATGTATATGTATGTATATAGAAAAAAGTGCCGTTGATTTATGGCTTGCGGCTCATTGAGAAAACCGCGACATGTGTAAAATATAACAAAAATAAATAAAAGTAAATTGAAACAAGGCGCCACTGGAAGGCGGCACGAGAGAGACTGAGAGAGCGGTTGCGATTGAGAGCGCGGCGAGTGCGTGCTCTCATTGGAATAGGCCAAACAAAACGTAAACTGTAAACCATAACGCAAAAAGATTTATGAAAATCCATATGGAAAATGAACTCAAAAGCGAAAGGTTAAACATAATGACAAATGAGCAGAAAGAAAATCCAAAAAAAAAGGGAAAAGTAAAAAGTAAAGCAAACAAAAACAAAACAAAAGCGAGGGGCACAGCTCGAAAACTGGTTTTTGGTTATGGCTGAGCAGACGGAGGGAGGTTTCGGGAATGGCCACGGGAATGCCAAAAGACGGCGTCACTTTTCTTTCATTTCATTTCATTTGTGTTTTTTTTATTGTTGCTGTTGTTGTTGCAACAATTTGTTGTTTGATTTGTTAAGCAAAACAAAGACATAAAAACGCAACAACGGTAAACCGTAAACTGTCTCATTTATCACTCACTCTTCTTCTCGCTTTGCGGCCTTCGCCCTTTCGCGTTCGGGTATCAATTTTCGTTTGTTATTGCAAAATAAAACACTATACGCGTCGATTCTAACACAACTTTTCACTTTTCATACACACATTTTTCCAATTAGCCGCGGCGACGGCGAATGCAACGGCGGCAACGGCAACGGCGACGGCGACTTCGACTCGAACGATCTGCGCGGCAGCAAGTGCAAAGCGTTACTAACAACAACAAGAGCAACTGGTTTCTAGGGGCCAGCACATGTGAGCGAAGCCTGGAAGTCGAAGCTGAGCTGACGCGTGAGAGCGTGTAAAGCGTGAGCGAGTGAGACCGAACGAGCGGGTGAGCGCGCTAGCGTGAGAGCGATTTCGGGTGCTTGTTGTTGGCGGCTTAAAGCTGTAATTTAAACGGTGCACGAAATGAACAAAGGGCTTCGAAAGCAGACAAAAGCAACTGGAATCAATGCAAGAATAAAAATATTTATGAACCAATGAGAGTTGTGCTAAGTGTTATAATCTGTAATAATTTAAATAAGCAGGAAGCGCTCTAGTTGTATTGCATTGTATATCGAATTGGAGAAGGAGAGGCCGTGAGAGGGGACTGAGCTTTCATTGCAGTCGAGTTTGTATTGTGAACTGGTTCGTTTGAGTGAATGAAGAACTTTAGTTTAAGTCTAACGGATAGATGGCAATGTGATTTCTTTAATTCCTCAATGTTAATCTAGTTACTTTAATATATTCATATGCTAAACTGATCTGCGTTGCATACTTTTGGACATCTGATGCGAATTTACATTGGGAAATTTTGTTTGGTAATTGCCTAGTTTTAGGGGGCTGAAGAAATTGTAGAACTTTTGATTGCCTTCTGAAAAGCAAAATGGTCAAATGAGAATTTGATCACGTTCTAGTACATTGGATATGGTGAATGAGCACTGGAATTATTGTAATCATGAGCATGAGCATGATCATTATCATTGTCATTGTCATTATTCGTGTGAAATATATGAATCTGGTAAGATATATATTTATATATAAATATATCTATATATATCCTCATATATATACATATATCATCATCTCTATCATCATCGTGCCCATTTTCATTATGCTCATCATTATTATCATCTTTACAATCAACATCTTTGCAAATTATTCATATGCCAAAAATAACTTTCGCAAATTTCTATCAAAATGGCGCCCAGAAAGTTTCCGTAGGAGGAAAACCCTAGCGAAATTGTTGTCTGAAATTAAATTCCATAACACACATACACACACACACACAAACAATTATTGTTAACAACATTAAACCGTTGTTAAAACTCCGCAACGAGCTGGCAGAGTGAGACAGAGAGAGAGAGAGAGAGAGGGATAGAGCGTGGAGTGTTAGAAGTTTACAAGGAAAACTATTAAAACTAATTGCCATAAATATTAGCGGCCCGCCACGTGCCAGGCCCAACTTGTTTTTTTATACACAACATAATGTGTGTGTGGGTGTCTGTGTGTGTGTGTGTGTGTGTATAGGCTCTTAATTGAGCACGTCGCCAGTTGTTGTTGTTGTTTTAGTTGCAGTTGGCGCCGAAAACAGCCACAGCGAACTGAACGCATTTCGACTCCCCCACATGCCCCTCTCTCTCCTTCCCTTGACCCTACTATCCCTCTCCCTTTCTCTCCTTTAGCTGCTTTTTATATATTTTTGCAAATGGAGGCTTGCTCTGCCGAGTTTCGCTTGGGGCCCCATATGAATTATGAATTTATGCATTGAAAGAGGCTCCCGAAAAAACAGAGACGAAGAAGAAGAAGAAGCAGCAGCAGCAGCAAAACGAAGCAAATTTTTGTTGTGTGTATGTGAAATGAATGCGAAGCGGAGGGCGGCAGGCGCTGCTCTGTCTGCGTGGGCGTGACAGCTCAACTATCTCACGCTATAAAGAGAATTTTTGATAGCCGTTCACTGTCTACCCTCACTCACTCCCTCTCACTCCCTCTCTCTCACTCTCTCATTGAATCGCGCCTTGGCACGTTTAGAATTTTTCGTTGATTTGATTTTGGACTTTGGAGTCGCTGCAATGGCAGCCATGCAGCCGCCTTTTCAATTGCTTTTTGATATAGAGCCCCCAACCATCCCACCCCCATTCCCCCCACTCGACCCGTGGCCTTTCGAAATTCCCGCGATCTGGCAGCCTTTCTCTCCAGCTGAAAACGCGTCTCTTTGTAAACAGCCAAAAGAGGCGCCACAGAATGCTCGACGAGCGCTTTGGGCGTCAATTTCCATACCCTATAATGTGAGCTTGAGTGACTACGACAAGTGTTTTGTGACATTGCAGTCGCTGGCAAGGCGGGACTTGGGAAGACATTTTCCCAATGATTTTCTTTTGATGACGAAGAGCAACCTCCTCTGTGTGCTTTGATTACATTGATTAGATGGAAAGAAGAAATTAAAGCAGATGCCTTCTATACGGAATATAAGAAGTGAGAGGGAATATAGGAAGGGATAGGCAATTCTTGAAGTGGAAAAAACGAGTATGTCTTCAGATTTACATATTGAGCAGATTTGTTGAATATTGGCAAATTTTATTTATTTTTTAAATCTCAAGAAAATCAAAAAAATTCTCAAATAATAAAAAATTCCTAAATATATTTTAAAAACAATTTCAGTGAACAATTTTTAAAAATATTTTGGAATACTTTAGTTTGAGATTTTTAACTTGGGATTGTTAAAAATATATTTTTTGTTGTTTTTTTTTTTTACTAAAAACCTAATAATATTATAAGCAATAATTTCTTGGCAAATTTAATCGATTTAACGATTTTTTCTTTCTTTCTTTCATACAAAAATAAGTTTTGAAAATACCTTAATATTTTTTTTTTAAATGTCTTAAATCAAGAAATAAATATATATGACTGATCTCAAATATTTTGTAAATCAAGCCTAGAACTAAAGAAAGTTTCAATGGCTTTTTATTGGTAATTTTATAAGTCGCTAAAGATTCATGTAATACAATGGAACCTACACCCATTAAGGGCATTCGAGCTTCGACTCGATAAGGACAACAGCTCAATGCGTTTCGCTTATATTTCAATTTGTTTGTGACTCGTCGAAGGATGCGAGGCTTTAGAACAGTTTGCAGCTTCTTCTGCGACTCCTTTTTGAAGTCAGCGAGTTTTTATTTTTATTTTTTGTTCCGCTTCTTCTTAATAGACAGAGTCGACTTTTTGAAGTGGGTCGCTGCACTGACTGTGTGAGAGAGACAGCGAGAGAGAGGGAGAAGGAGAGTGAGGGAGAGCGAGTGCCATGTGTGTGAGTTATGATTGGGAACGTGGCCCGCTTTGTAGTGCAGAGTCAAAAGTCATGCTCATATATTTTGCACTTACTCTCATATATATGTGGTATACATGTGTGTGTGTGTGTGTGCGTGTGTGTTTTTTTAAAGTCAGCTTCTCTTAAAGATTTCACATGAATAACTAAAATCTATAAATTTTTGATTTCACTTTGGCTGCCGGGAGAACAGAAGCAAGTGAAGATATTATTTGTGCCAGCCAAAATGCCAATAAGTTACGAGTGCCAACAGGCTGTGGGGAGCTCGAAAAGTTACTCAGGAGCGAGGCAGAGCGTGTGTGTGTATTCAAGTACTGTAAGCCATGGCAGAAACAAACAACGCCAGCGGAAAAGTAAACCTCTGAGAAATTTCTAACAGTCAAGAGAGCTGGCGAAACAACAAAAGCGGATTGCCAGCTGGCGGGATATTCAGGGTGTAGAGAGCGGGATATATCTGCTATGAAGAAAACAAGGAAAAAACAACGAGAAGGGTGCACAAAATTTCATAAAACTTCAATGAAAAGTTTTGGGCCTTGTTTTTGGTTCGTTTTTCTTTTTCTATTTTCGAAAAAACTTGCACGAAAATTCTTATTTAAACTACGCTTAAATTGCAATAAGTCGACAGGCAGAGAACGTGAAAGTGATGCAGCTAGTGTGTGGAACGGAGAAAGAGAAAGAGAGAGAGAGAAAGAGAGAGATATTGAACGAGTTACAGAAAAGTGCTCAGATTTAGTATGAGCTACAGGCTTCCAAGCGAACTGTGTGATAAAACAGAAGACGAAAAAAGTTGAAAAGAAAACACAATGCAAAAAAATGATGTATTTGGTATATTGAACTAAATAGCTTAAAATAGATGAGATAGATTGACTATGATATACCTGGAGTTCTGAAATTGACAATGACAATGACAATGACAATGACAATGACAATGACAATGACAATGACAATGACAAT
>NW_022045860.1:2492097-2505330 GCF_001654015.2 Drosophila navojoa | reverse complement strand
ATAATAATAATAATAATAATAATAATAATAATAATAATAATAATATAAATAATAATGTGTTTGTTTTCCCCCCGATATGCAATAAAAAAACATATATAAATATAAATATATACATATATCTATATACATTTATTTGTTATATATATTTAAAAAAAATTATATTTTATATATATTTATATTTATTAAATCCATTTTATTCCTCCATACATCATTGAATTATAATTGAAGAAATAATTAAGAACTTGAACTAAACTTGTATATGTACATATATTTCCACAAAAATGTGGAAGAAGAAGATGAAGAAGAAGAAGATTCCACTGAAATGAAATGCAACAAGCGAACTTTAAGAAGGGCTGCAAGATATTTGGCCCAAAGCGAAATGCGGAATGCGCTCAAACAACAGCGGTTTTCTGCAACTAGAGATATTTAGAAAGGGAAGCAGAGACAGAGTAGTAGAGCGCGAGAGGGAGAGAGAGAGGGAGGGAGAGGGGAGCGTAAGGCAAGTGAGATGCTTTGCCTCTGATTGCGCGCTGTCGGACATGAACAGCCGCAAATGCGGCAATTGAATAGCGCAGATCGAGAGCTCAAAAGCATTGCATACTTTGCAGCGCCAATAGAGAGCACCACCCCCTCCCGCCACACACACTACAACTACACCACTCCGCCGTACTCTACCCCTCCAGCAGCTACACAAAAATTGCATCAAACAATAGCGAAATATTTTCGCTAGCTACGTCAAAAGATGCGCAATGACTAACAACAACTTTTCTACTTGCAACTCGGATTTTCGAGTTCCACTTGCAGCTCAAGTTTGCTTTTTATTGTTGTTTCTTACTTCTTATTTGTTATTGTTGTAAGAGTAGAGTCGGCGGGGAGGGGGGGGAGCTCTTGTAGTGGCTGTTGGAATGCTAAAAGCAGAAGCACCAAGAGGGAGATAGAGAGAGAGAGAAAAGGAGAAACGGAAATACGAGTGCGCAAAATAAACTGCATAACTTGAATGCAGTCTGGCCGGCATGTGATCGACTAGTAGATGCTCTGTATAGAGCACAAAACTGAATGATGTAGTACGGCACGCAAGTGATCGACTAGTAGATACCCTGTATAGAGAATTAACTGAGTGATGCTCTACAGAATGACGCTCTATACAGAGTATATAAGCAAAATGAACTGGAATGTAGTATGACAAGTGATCGACTAGTAGATCTTCTATACAAAGTATATACAAAATGATGATATATATAGAGTATATAAGCAAAATAAACTACATAACTTGAATATTATAGTTCGACAAGTAGATGCTCTATCATCATCATTCTCAAAATTCACATG
The DNA here is from genome assembly GCF_001654015.2 of Drosophila navojoa. Next base: position 2,504,001 of record NW_022045860.1, on the reverse strand, counting down.
CTCTATATATAGAGCATCATTCTCAATGGGCATATGTATGCAACAGATATGTTGTACTTGAGTTGGTAGCATTCCCTTCTAAGAACTGTACAAGTATTTAATTTGATATTCATATGGTTTCCTTAATATGGAATAGTTTAAGGCATGAAATAAAATCTGCAAACTGATGCTATATAAGAGAACATTAATCTATATGTTCCTATATATATGAAATCTATAGAAAATGTGTTGAAAAAACTCCAATAAAATCGCCGAGTCAAGTCTGAAAGCTAAATCTATAAAAAATCTACAGAAAGTGTATACAAAAAATTCAATTAAATAATCAAGTTAAGATTATAATTAAAAATTTCAAATGAAATCATTATACAAAAAAAATTTTCTAAAAAAAATTATTTTCTAAAAAAAAAATATAAATATTCATACATATATTGGTATTCTAATATAATGCATACATATATTTGTATACTAATATAATACCAATATATGTATGAATATTTATATATTTTTTTAAAGAAAATTTATTAATTTTTTTTTAGAAAATTTATTTGTATAATGATCTCATTTGAAATTTTGAAATTCCAATACATATTGGTATGCTAATATAATACCAATATATGTATGAATATTTATACATATAAATATATATAGATAACAAATATGTATACTTAAACATATATAAATATTTACTCTTTAATTTGTTCAAGTTAGTCTAAGGCATCAAATACATCTGGCTCATTCCTTTATTAATTTATATGAAACATCATGGGAATAGAATGACGTAACTAATATTTGTAATTTCTGCCAATAATGGTGGTGCCTAATGCTACTTAGTAGAAAGGTCTATAAGATATTAAATAAAACTAATCAATGAAAAAATATTCTAATACAATTTATGCATAGCTCGACGAGTGAAAAGATTTTAGTAAAGTAAATCACATTTTACATATATGAGAATTTCTATATTATCGTCAATAAAACAAGTCAACTTCCAATACTCTGCCTCTGCAAGCCTTTTAGCTCTGCGAATGTCTCTCCCTTACCATTCAGTTCTATCGAACCCTAGTGAGAGTATAAAATATCGAGGTGAGGACTTTTTGGTGCATAAAATATATTGCAAAGAGGTTTTACAGTTAGCTGTTGCGCAATTTCAACGAGCTTATCTCGCTCTATCCCCCCTCGCTCGCTCTCCAATTGGTTCTCCTTCGTGCGTCCTGCACAAGAATCAGAAATCGAAATTGTCCTCTTAGGAGGCGCCTTTTCATTCCGACTGCAACAGCTGAAGCCAATCAATTCGAGTTTCTTTTATGTCACGACTTCTGTTTGGGCTTTACTTTCTTATTGTGGCCAAGAAGTGAAGTGAATGGACATGTTTTTCGTATTCGTGCTTGTTGTTCTGTTGCTGGCTGAATGCCGTACTCTGCTGTTGTTGTTTGTGGCCAAACTGAAGAAAATGGGGCACATTCTGTGGCTGCCACAGCTGCTGCAACATCAGCAACGACTGCTTTGTTTTAATTGAAATGTTTTTGCAATGGAGCTAAGCGGATTAGAAGCAGTTCATAATGCACGAGCATGGTAAATATGAATGCCCAACAGCAACAGCAACAGCAACAACAACAACAATACAATTTAAAAAGAAGAAGAATAAAAAACAACCTCCAGCAGCTGCTTTGGCTCCTGTTGCCTCCTTTTGTCTAGCTAATTGAAGCAGCATTTAGCAGCGGAACCACAAAAACAAAAGCGAGTCGGAGCAGACAGGCTGAGTCGACTCAGAGATAGCCTAGCTAGAGAGCGGCTAGAGTTTTATGACTATAACGAATCGGAAATAAAGCGGAAAATGTAGATGAATTGTTTGGCTAACGGGCAGGAAATAATTCAAATCCAAATGAATGTTTTATGCTTAACTCGAATGGTAAATAATATATAATATTTAGATATTTGTTTATAATCTTTCTCTTCAAATAACTAATTCTAGAATAACATGTATTAGGTTATATTAAATCTCTTTTTAGTCTTAATAATAATACCAATTTTCAAAAGTATTTTCCGAGTTAAAGTTCAGATATAAATCCAGTATTCAATCTATATTAGATGTAAACTAAATTAATTTAAGAATTCAATTACCAACTAGTAATACTTCAGGTCTATCACGATCCTAGTTCTCTGAGAATACTCGAATAGTTTGTAATAAATCAGAGATGTAACCTAAATTTTCATTTATATTTATAATAGCATAAGCTAAATAAAAATTTCCAATGCTCTAGCTCTTCCAGTCTCCCAGTTCCTTGAGTCTACCTTTGCCTTCACTCTATTAATTTCCTTCGCAGGGTATTCCACTACACATATTTCTCTACTCTAGTCTTTACTCTACGTTAATCTAGTCTATTCTACTATACTCCCATTAAGTTGCTATTCATTGTTTCCTTTCACAGGGTATCTCAGTGCATTCATATGTATCTGTATTTGTCTGCATTCATGAGCAGCCCAATCAAAATGGTTTTTATACAATGCACCGTTTGGTTTGCACAGTTCTGTGGCATGAAGTGGTAAAAACTCAAAATTATTGCGGCATATTTTAAGCTCGCTTCGTGAGCTTTTCAACAAAAAATTGCAACCTCTTGTGGTTAGTTAGGTTAGCTGGTTGCCAAGCAATATATTTGTATATATGCTGATGGCAATTGAAAAATGTTTAAGGATTAGCTTGAACGTGCTTAAAAGCTCTTTTTACTATCATATAATATTTATAGCCAATGCAGACAAATTGTAAATGTTGAAGAAAATTTAATTTTAAATTTAGGTTTGATTTACATATATTCTCATTTATGTCCAACAAGCTGTTGACAAATTTTACGAGATTCTAGAGTATCTCGAGTAAGAACTCAAGGCCTTTACATTTGTATTAAGTTTGCTTCATTAGTTGATTTATATTTTCATACATGATTTTCCGAAGAAATCGTTACCTAAACCTAACCTAAGCCAACCTAGCCTCACATCACTTCAGCTAGCTTCACATAACCTCACTTGACTCTACCCGAAACCGACTGTAACTGAAGCACTTTGAACTCTGCTCATTTTACGGCGCATCCATTAAAAAGCGCTTCATTCTACCGTTAGACATCACCTGCTGCTCGATAATAAAAGTGTGAATGATGACTCTGCTAACTAAACGAATCATAAGCGTAAATCGAGTCGTAAATATGGAAATAGCCCCTAGCCAGCAATTGATTTTCGCCCGTCTCTTACGCAGCTTCTACCCATTGTATGCTATGCAGCTCTCTCTATCTCTCTCTCTCTCTCTCTCTTTCACTCCACTCTTCGTTTTTTATGGGGCATGTGGCGTTGCATTCTGTTCAGTGATTCACTTCACTTATAGCTCGCAGCGTTGTTTGATTTTGATTTTCTAAAATATTTTGTGTTCGTGCACATTTTACATTTTTCGTTTGCTGTTGCTCTTCGAGTTTGTTTGGGCATTTCTTTTTATCTGCTTGCCATTTTTTTTGCGTATTTTTATCGGTGTTTTCTTTAAACACTCTGTAGGATTGGGAAATGGCTAAAATGGAGCATTTGGAATGTTGCGAAGTATCGATATTAAATTTTGCATATATAAAACACTCTTTAGAGAAGGAGATATCGGAATTCTAACATAAATTTTATAATTATCTGCTTTTACTCAAATCGATAATTATCGATTCATAGATTTTTGGTATCTTATAATAATATCAGAAATAACTCAAGTGTAAAATATTTAATATTTTGAAAGTTGTTGTTCGCTTAGCATAATATAGCTTCACAACATTTACTGATTTGTTATCGATAGTTTTGCATATCATATCATATATATCATATCATATCGTATCATGAAACATTTCATATCATATCATATCATATATATGCATTTGTTGCACTCTTTTAGGATAACTTCTAGTTGCGTATACCCGCTTTAACCGACTGCAGTCGCTTCCTTTTTGCAGTTATTTCTCTGCTTCTATTTCATGTTGGCGTTTAAAGACGCGCCACAGAGTGCAGCAGCCGCGAGGGACGAGCAGCAACTGCGTTTGTTTAGTCTGAGGCGGGGCAGCAATAGTTGTCGCTGCAAGCGATTTGTTCCCTTAGAGAGAGGGCAGGAGAACAAGAGGACTGCAGCAGGAGCAGCAACAGCAGCTAGAGCTGACTATTTTATGTGCATTTATCTGTTTATATATGTGCGACAGTGTGCGTGTGTGTCTGTGTGTGTGCGTCTGTGTTTGTTTGTGTCTCTGGTGTTTGCACGCAAGCTGTGCCCGTGTCCTGCTCCTGCTGCTGCTGCTGCTCCTGCTGCTGCTGCTGCTCCTGCTGCTGCTGCTCATGCATAAAAGGATACAGATGCAAATTGTACACATCCTAGTGGCTGCCAAGCTACCAGCTCGAGCTGAACATGCAAAATCTATTTTATTTATAAGTGTGCAACAATTTGAACTGCCAGCCTCAGCGCCTGCCTCATCCCGCTGCCACTTGCAACACTTAGTTGCATTATCAATCAAACTGATTTCCTTGCCATTCATCTCAGCTGCTTATCTGACAAGACAAACGGTCAACACTCACCCAGCTGCTGCTGCTGCTTCTGCTGCTGCTGCTGCTGCTGCTGCTGTTGATCCTTGCGCTGCGGCGGCAGCGGCGGCTGCTTGGATTTCCGCAGCGTGCCATAGCGCTGCGCTGCCTGCAGCATCTCATGCGGCGTCAGCGGCTGCACTCCGACCGACTGCTGCTGCTGCTGCTGCTGCTGTCCGAAGCTCTGCTGGCTCAGCGAGCTGGTCACCGTATTGATGTGCTGATAGCCGGCGTAGTCGACCAGGCCGCTGAACGCCGACGGCGGTCGCTGCTCCACGTAGATCTGTTGGCTCTGAGCGGCGGCCAGCTGGAGGCGCCACAGCGCCTCCTGCGACAAATCACGCGCATTGCTATAGTTGTTCTCCTGGCTGCCTCCGGGCATGTTGTTCGACCCTGAAAAAAAGCCAAAGGCAAGCATAAATTATTGCAGCTGCCACAGAAGTCCATCTCTCTCTCCCCCCCTCTCTCTCTCTCTCTCTCTCTCTCTCTCTTTATATTTAAAATGTGCGTCAGGTAGAGTCGAGCAGTTGGAAATGTGAAAGTCACAATGGCTAATTGGATATATAAAAGATGCCACGTCATGCTCATCAGCCAGGCAAGGCAGCCAGCCAGGCAGCCAAGCAGCTGTCCAAGTGGACCAACGCCTCCGACTTGGGTTACGCTTTTTCGTTTGCCCATCTGCATTTGATATACCCCCGACGTTTTTGCATAATTTAGACTGAAGTTGATGGACAACCCAATTGGATTAAATTACTCGACCCACTCGACACACACACACACACGCACGCACACAGAGAGAGAGAGCTTCAAGAAATTTAAAATATTTAACACTAAATAAGGTGATTTTCGATTTTGCGTCTACTGACAGATTAGATACTTGGAAATATTTATCGTGCGGATAAGTTGAGCATGAGAAATATATACATATATTGTATAGATGAAATATAGAATATCAGGCAGTTAATATAAGAAAAGTCTGGTAGAAAAATGATTTTCAATTTGAATATAGAGATTTTATACATAAAATATTTTTAGAGGCAATATTTATCCTTTTGAAAATTCCAGAAAACGTATACGATAGTTAGGCTGATGATGATAGTAATTAGTATTTCAGTATGTGAAATAGATATGAGAAATATTATATATTGTATATAGGAATATATTAATTAATAAATTTTTTTTTTTTAATAAATGTGAATAACATCTCTTTATCCTGATGATAAATTTAAAAGGAAAAATTCAAGAAAAATAAAATTTGCAAAATAAATCGGGTAAATTAAACGAGGTGAATAAATGATGACATATGTGATTTATTTTTAGACAACTGACTTATATGCGTATGTTTATCTTGAGGATATATGCCGTAGTGGATCTGCACTCAGATTGATTTTACGTGAAACTGCTGCTGACGTCATCAGACTAAAGCGCGAGTGATGTAGGGGGGAATACAGTAACTAGAAATTTGAATCGGATATGTGACATACGCAATAAGATGGACATATACACACGTATACATATACATATACACACATATACAGACATACATACATATGCATATATATATATCGAGTAACTTGAACAAAACGAGAGCGAAAACCGATTGAATTATCATTTAGGGTGGGAGGGGGTGGGGGCGTGGTTCGAATCTGTATTGTTTGGTGTGTCTCTTAGCGCCATTTGCCGAAATCCTTGTTCTTCAGTTTCTGGATCAATTGTATGGTGCCGGCGACCAGCTCCCGGGAGCCAGTCACTAGGACATCCAGCTCATTTCGCATGCCGTACCGCTGCTTGCCGTACTTCTCCTTCAGATGGTCGAAGAACGCCTCTATCGAGATGGACATGTGCGAGTTGTCCCTGGAGCCGTTCTCCTCGCAGAGGGACCGCCAGTTGCTGGCGTTGCGTCGGGCGCGCTGCAGCTCCTCCATGCTGTGCCAGTTGATGGCGTCCTGCACTTCCTTATCCTGGCACTCCTCCTGCTCCTCGAGCGCCTCGCCCTCGAAGCGATTCGGGCTCGGCACAAAGCCGGCCTCCTCGAACCGCACATTGTGCCTCAGGATCGTGAGCAGATCCTTGGCATTGAACTCGTTCACCTTGCTGAAGAGCAGAATCTTGGGCGAGCGACTGCTGCGGGTGCGCGTATAGAACCACTCGCGGCACATCATCATGCTCTCCAGAGTGTCCGCGCTGTCCAGATACACATTGAACATGTCGTACTTCATCACCTCGAACTGTCCGCGCTGCTCGAACATCTCCAGGCCGCGAGTGGCGCCCGGCGTAAGCTGGAGGCTGTTGTGCTCCAGGCCAACGACATATTCGGGATTGTGACGGCGCAGATAGTCGTAGGCCAGTTGGATGGCCAGCGAGCCGTTCAGCTTGACCGTGTAGTTGGCGCCGGACAAGAGCTTCTTGCACTCCATGTTCGCCTCCATGTAGTCGATGTAGCTGGGCACGCGGTGCAGCTGGACGCCCACCTGCTGGGCCCGCTGGCTGAGCACCTCGCAGCACTCCGTTTGGCTGGCGCTGGTGTAGACGCTCGCCTCCGGCTTTATGATGGCCGCCTTGGCCCAGGCGATGTCCCGCATCGAGTTGCTCAGGCTGAAGCTCTGCTCCCAGCCCAAGGTGCTGATGCCGATGGTGCGGGCATGCGCCGTGATGTTGGTGCAGTCGCTGGCACAGCCGCTGCCCACCTCGACAATGGCCACGTCCACGTTGCCGTTGCGGAACGCATGGAAGGCCATCACAGTCAGCAGCTTCGTGTAGCTGGGCGGCGGCTGCATCTCCGCCAGTTTCGCATGCAGCTGGTTGAACAGCTGGGTGAACTGCTCCTCGGGCAGCGGCTCGCCGTCGATGCGTATGCGCTCGTTGGTCAGAAAGAGATGCGGGGCGCTGAGCACGCCCGTCCTGACGCCGTGAGCACGTAGAATGGCCTCCACCAGCAGGCAGGTGGAGCCGCGACCCTTTGAGCCGGCCACCTGGATCACAGGTATGCGCTCCAGCTGCTCGCGCTCGAAGCCCGTCTGGCTGAGGCAGAGCAGCGTATGCTCGATGTTCGGCTCCAGCTTGTCGCTGAGGCTGCTCGACTTTGACTGGGCGCGCCCGGCTGTGGGCTCGTGTATCTGATAGTTGTTGAGCACCTTGACCGCCTCCAGGTAGGCAATCCGCTCCGGCGTCTTTGGCTCTGGTGGCTCCTCCGGCTTTGGCTCGGCAGCGGCGGCCGCAGTCATCGCCATAGCTGCAGCTGGACTTTTCCCGAGCGGCTTCGGTGGCAAGGGTATCTTTATCTGCTGCAGCTTCTGCTGCTGTATATCGCATCCAGCCTGCTGCTTGGCCTTCATGTCCTTCAGCCATTGGGCCTGCTTCGATTGCTGTGCACCGTGCATGCGATTCACCCAGGAGCTGCGGTCCGCTGACCCTCGGCCCGAGTCCTCGCCGGGCCCCTGTTGTTGCTGCTGCTGCTGCAGCTGCGGCTGCTTCTTCTGGTGCTGCATCTGCATCTGCTGCTGCTGCCAGGCAGGAGGCTGAAATTGCTTGGGAATGCCAAAGGTCTGGGCATTGCCCTCCATATTCAGGTGAGCGGGCATAGGCGAGTGCACCGCTGGCCCCGGCCCCGGCCCCGGTCCCAAGCCCGGCTGACCGTGTTTTCCGCCGCTTCCGTCCGCTGGCGCGTTGGCCTTGCGTTTGCTGCGCTGCAATTGGGGCGACACCTTGGCCAGCCATTTGTCGCGCTGATCCTTGATATTGAAGCTGGGCGGCGGCACCGCCTTCATTTTGGCCAGCTTTGGCTCATTCTCGTCGAGCGGCGTTGGCTGATTGACTGGATTCGTCTCAACTGATTTATCACGTGCCGTTGCCTTTGCCACCTGCAAGCGCGGAGCACTCTTCACAGCCTTTGGCGGCCATTTGAAGAAATGGTTGCGATATTGAAATGTAATGAATCGATGCGTTAATAGCCCAAGTCGATTGAGCGGCGACTCAAGCAAGAACATTACAAAAAACGGCGTGTACAAATTGCGGCTAAAAAGGTTTAGGTATAGATTCCAAACTAAATTTCCTATGACCGAATTGTGTTCAGTCGTTGGCGTGTATTTAATAATTTTTTTTGTATTTTTTGAATTTTTTTTATAATTTTTCTGTAATTTTAATCTGTGAGTACATCTGTCAAGTAAACAGACACTTAATGAAAAGCTTACAAGTCGATGGACAATCGATCGCTTATGTATGTAAGCTCTAATGGTATGGCAAAAGATCAAATAGCCGAATCCAATTTTGTTATTGCTATTTCTCTCATTTGCATTTCGGCTCTAGTTTGCTGTGATTGGCTGCTGCACTAGTATTAGTGTGAGACTGCAGTGGAAGCTTGCACTCGGGCCGAGTGAGCTTGCGCTTGCATACGTCAACTCCATATGCGAGAGAGAGACAGCTATAGATGTTGCTGTGAATTCTTGCTGGGGGCATTGCTGAGTGCGAGCGAGATGGCTACTTAGACTTTGGCTGATCGCAGGCTGCCTTTATAATTTCAATGGACGAATAGAACAGCAGGAATTGTTTTTTTTTTAAGCGAAAGCGATATTTAAACCAGTTCAGATATATATGTAATTTGCATATTAAATTGAATAAAAAGTGATAAAAAATGATTTTCATGAACTGAACATTTCATAATCTTGAATGGAACTACTCTACTAGCCCAACTCGACTGTCAATTAAAGAAACGTTAATTTCATTCACTCTATATTCTATACTTCTATATTCCCAGCATTCGCTGCTTGAATTTTCTGTACTTTAAAGGTAAATTTAAATTTCTCAAACTGTCTCCTTACAGAATTCACATACAATTCATGCTGAGCGTATTTTAGGCTCATCCGCGCAGTATTATGAAACGTATTTGGTGCATAAAAGTGTTGATAAATGAAAGGTATGCGTGTTGCAGGTGAGAGTAGAAGAAGAAGAATAAGAAGATGAAGATGAAGGTGTGCAACAATAGGTGCATAGGTGCATTAAGATTGAAGCGTGCGTTGCCAGTGTGGCAAGTGGCGTGAGGCAAGAGGCAAGCGGCAAGCTTTGCTTGGTGCAAGTTCTTATACAGTTAGTTATTGGCGTCGTGTGTGCATTTTGCGGTGCAAAGTTCAAGTGTGGTGCTGATGGTGCTGGTGGTGCTGGTGGTGCTGTAGGTGGTGCACGCTGCACGTCTCTTTAATCCCACAACATTTTCCTGTGCCTTTACCTGAGATGGCGAGCGTCGTTGTTGTTGTTGCGGTTTTGGCATTACGTGATGTTGTTGTAATTGTCGTTGCCAGCGCCGTGGTGGTAGCTGCCGTAGCTGCGGTCACCGGCTGCACCTGCTGCACCAGCTGCCGCCCCCTCACCTGGCCACGCTTCAAGGTGGAGTTGTTGCTGGAGTTGTTCGTGGTGGTGTTGTTGTTGGTGGTGTTGCTGGTGGGGGGGATGGTGGTGCTGGCGGTGTTGGTGGTGGGCTGTTTCGTTAGTTTGGCGGCGCGTGCTGCTGCTGGAACGGTTGTCGCCTCAAGTGGTCCTGCTTTGGTTGCAACCACATGGACCACACACACACACACACATACAGACGAGAGAAGAGAGATGGGGATACATAGGTGTGTGTGTGTATCACACGACGTTTTGTTTCCGGTTGGTTGGCGATGCAGCAGGATGTGGGTAAAGAAATAGTAATTAAGTTGGCGTTGGCAACGCGAATTCAAAAGCTGTCCGAAAAAATGAAACCAAGAAGCAGCAGCAGAAGACTAAACGTTGGCTTCCTAATGAAAGCAGCCAAAGGCCACACACACACACACACATAAAGAGACTCGACTCACACACACACAATTAAAGTGTATGCTGTGGTGCACATTTTTTGGTCAAATTTGTTAGCAACTGAGGCGGGGCGAGTGCTCTATAGTTCGTCCGACGTATTGCAAACATGTTGCCTTTCACTTAGAGCCAAACACAGACACACACACACACAGACACACATGCATACAAACAGAACTTTTTCAAAAAAAAGTCTGGCTCTGGCGCATACCTGTTATGTCTGTCTCGGAGGAATCTGCCCAACTACGCAAATGGAAAATAATAAGGGAGGAAAAAAAAAATAGAATGAAATGAAATGAAATGAAATTATAAAAAATATATACTAAAAAGCATTTACTCTAGTTAGAAAGGCATTATGCACTCGGAATATAATTAAAAACTATTTAAGGCCTTTAAGCACGTTGCATTTGGCCAACTGTGACCTTCGTGCGGTTGCCGTTTGACGGCACTTTCATGGCGAAAGGGAAAATTACACATTCATGCTGAAACACTTGTTGAGAAATTGTAAGAAATATGAGATTCCACACAAGAGCTAAATTCGAATTGGGGTTGCCATATGCCATATGCATGTGAATGGGCTGCCAAGAAATGTGGGGCACTCCAAGACGAGACAGTTCATTAGAGTTCTTAGAGCGAGTCTAAAGTGAGCGTTGATGAAGTGAAGATATCTCAGACGTTGATTATAATTACGCAGCTTTGGTTCGACTTTAAACGTTATTATGGCTGTGCTGAGGACTTAATGAGTGAGTAGGCTGAACGAAACTCGGAAATTAGGGCATACAAAGAGCAAAATATAAAAATAATAGAATAAGTTATTCTGTTGATGATTTGTGGTTTTAAAATTTCTATAAAAATATTGATGCATATAAAATAAAATAATAAATTAAAATTTGTTTAATCTTGCTATGCTTAAGATACATGAGTTCATATATCAAAATAACTATATAAAACTTTTGTGAAGTTGTGTTCATACGACTATATATTTTTTAATTAAGTTAAATGCAACAAAAATTATTTTATTTTCGGTCACTTATAATTTTTCTAAAATAATAAAATATATAAATTTTAAAATATAATTATAATTTTTCTAAAATAATAAAATATATAAATTTTAAAATACAAAATTTTCTGTAATTCAAACATTTTCCTAAGATAATGCATGTATAGAAATTTATAGATTTTAAAATATATATTTGCACACAAAAAAAAAAAAAAAAAAAAATTCTGATTAAAATAATAAATAAAGGAATATTATGATTCAAATAATAAATTTAAATAATTCTCTAATTAAATGTGAAATAGAAATGACTCATGAACCAGAGTATATAAAACTAAATACTTTACGTGAATTTTATTTAGAATTATTATGAGGCAGATTGAAAGCAATTAAGTGAAATAAATTTTGTAAAAATCTTGAAACCAGGCCAAATATTGTTTCAAATAAAACAAGTAAGAAAACTCTAGTCGAGAGTGCTCGACTAGATACTACCCTGAACCAAA
>NW_022045860.1:2456301-2476479 GCF_001654015.2 Drosophila navojoa | reverse complement strand
ATTGTCATTGTCATTGTCATTGTCATTGTCATTGTCATTGTCATTGTCATTGTGCTGAGATTTGTCCCTGATTAAGTTTCATTATTTGTTATGGAGTATTTCATTATATTTAAAGAGCATTAACTGCTGATTGTGACTTAAGCTTTACTTCGTTCGGAGACATTTTTCGCCTTCCTCTGGGGTAGTTGTTTTGGCTTCTGGTTTCGTGGCTGTGCCAAATAGCTAGGACTATAAATATTTGTTACGCTGACGTTGTAACAGCGCTGCATGTGACACACACACACACACACACACACATACACAAAACCTAGTATATCCGCGTGTTGCTGTTGTTGTTGCTTGTCTACTTTCGCGTCTACAAATCCAGCGTGTGGCATAAAAATGACTGCAATTTATGTTTTCCTATGAATATATTTTCGCGCTCCTCACACACACACATACATACACACACATACTTATATAGAGATTGTCGTTTCCCGTCGAGCTACTCCAGTGGCTTGAGGTGGCTATAAGTCCTAACTGTTACTCTATTTGATTGCATAAATTTTATGCAGATTTCATTTGTTGTCATTTTTAGTGATTTTTATTAAATGCAACTAACTTGACGAGTTTATTACGCATATGCCGCGTGGGCCGTTGTATGAAATTTAATAATGCTGAAATGGTAAATCGGTTATAATGGTTGCCATGTTCACACACACACACACGCACACACACACACACACCCACAAATAGTTCCCCTAAAGACTTGTCAGCTAATATAACAGCTTGAGTCTTGAGTCGCCTTCGTAGCCGCAGGAGCAGCTTTTGCTGCGCTCTCGTGGAAACCAATAACTAACAATCAACTGTATGTGTGTATGTGTATGTGTATGTATCTGTGTGTGTGTGTGTGTGGGACAGCCAGACACTTTATGGGTCTGTCATGTGCGCGGCTTTTGGGTCACGTTGATCATGCGACAACTGGACAGGCAACATTTGTACAACAAACTGCAGCATTTAATTACAAAAACTGACAGAGAACAACAGCAGACAAACAATTGAAAATAAAAGCGAGGGCAAGAGCAAGACAGAGAAGGGGAGAGACGAGCGGCTGCAAGAGAAAGTGCAGTGCCACGCACTTGAAGTGGGAGGCAATGAGTAATGGTAGCTGCAACTGGCCAGAGCTCAGGCTTTGGCTTTTTGAAATTTTCTACAGAGATTCTGATTGATATTTGGCAAGGAATGGAAACAATCAAGCGGAAAAAAAGGAATATAACAAATTGACTGTGAAAAGCCGATTAAAAATGAAAAATTTTGGAAAGAAATAGCTTATGATATTATGCGAAATATGTTGATATAATTCTTAGGTCTAAGTCTGTCAATACATTTGCAGGCAGCCAATGAATTCAAAGTAATCTAAAGACTTATCAGTATATATTGTAAGGATCATAATAAACAAACTGACTCAAGACTTAAACTTAAATAAATCATAGTACTCTAGGAGGCTTTTATTTCATTTTATCTCACTTTAATTTCTTAAATCTTAGCTCTTCAAATCTATTCTCAACTCTTTCAGCTTCAACTGAGCTCTGCCGATCTTTCTCTTTCTCTTCCATTATACACCAGTGACAATCTCTATATTAAACAAATCCCATTCGAATATTCTCGTGTTTCCTATCAATATATATATGTTCTTTGCCTGCCGCTCTCTACAAAGTCTATTGATACACTTTTTGAGTCTGTTTCTGGCACACGTACAAGCATATATCATCGGGCGAACGTAAATATGGTTCACTTCATAACAAAAAGCCACAACAGAATTGGTAAGAGCCACCAAAAGTGGAAAGGAAGAAGGGAAACCCGTTTTAGTATTGCTGGACAGGTCATAAATTTCGGGGTCTATGGCAGACAGTTCTTTCTTACTATTCCAGCGCTTCTTTTGGCTCCATTTCGAAAGCTCGCCCCGTGAGCTGCCCAATCGCCTCCCGTACGGTACTTACAGTTGACGTTCAGCGTAACGCTGGTCTCCAGCGTGTGGCCCTCGGGCATGGCACGATTCCAAACGACGCATATGTACTTGGCACCATCGTCCGCCCGTCTGGGCAGTATCTGCAGCGTCGCATTCGTGTAGTGGTTCTTGGAGCCGCCCTTCAGCGCGTACGACTGCAATGGCACTTTGCTGCCCTCTCGAAACCAGCTGCAACACATAAAGAAGTGAGACGGAATGAGTGAGAGAGAGAGAGAGAGAGAGAGGGCGACAGCGATTTAGTGCCGAAAAAAAGAGAAGACGGCATGCGCCGGCTGGGATTATTAATGAAGGCGAGCAGTTAAGTGATTTACTTGCCGCCGGATGTGCTTAAACTGTCGCTGACCACAACGTCGACGACAGCTGTGGGCCGCCCAAAAAAATGTTTATATGGAACAAGAAAGTATTTCACAACATATATTTTAAAATATCGGTAAGTCGAAATTAAAATACGCTTGCAGAGAGCTTAAAACTGAGCTGAGCTTACAGCTCTCCTCCTTGCCTGCTATATTGCGTATACGCTATAATAGCTATAATAGTTACTATCTGCGGGTATTACAGTTTTACCCATTAGCTCTGACCTAAATCTGTCGCTGTAAGTGTATGCAGTGCTCTGATATAGTGATATATGTACTGTTCTCCTGTGTAACTCGTTTACTGTGATACATTGTAATGTTAAGCTTCTGCAGTGTAGATTAACTATGATTTGCGCACTGTATTATTATTATCTAACAACCCTGTTAGTTTGATAAGCTCTTACAGTGTTATACAACTCTACTTTTCATCTGTTATACTTATATTCTCATATGCTGATATGTTTCTCTTCTGCTACATTGTTATGGTCCTCTAGTGCGATGTTGTCATACTGTAGCAACTCTTAACATTAAACTGTCATACTGTAATACTCCTATGCTGTTTTAATTATGTTCTGTTGCATAGTTACACTGTTATACTGTTATAAAGCTATGCTATTACATGATTATAATGATATATCACTTGTATTCTTATATTTTAAAGCTGTTATACTGTTATAATGCTACCTAGTTAAGTTAAAAAAAACCTAAGACTGTTTAGCTGTTATACTCGTATATATTTTTAAATACCTTTAGTGCTTTGCTGTTAAAATGTTATACTCATTAAATGTTATACTGATGAAGTGTTAAATTGTAACTGTTCTACTCATGAATTTAATAGGCTTTTAAAACAATACCATATTAATCTAATATTGACTTATAATCGTTCTATTCTTGAATTCTACACACTGTTATACTGTAATACTCGAATATTCCCCCACAGTAATACAGACTGATCTTACTAATTGTTACTCAAATTGAAACATAAATTACAGTAGCTGCTTCATATACATCTATATATAACCTCATTAGACAAACTTCGTCTGTTACTTCACTCCTTATGCTCACTTTGCACGCGTATTACCCCAGCTCCAGAATCGAAAGGCAACGCAATTTCGTCCCCTCTAAATACGAGTAATATGAACTTTCATTAATTATGCGCTCTTACGTTATCATGGGATCCGGTGAGCCGCCAATGCTGCTGCAGGTCAGCTCGAGTGGCTTCTCCTCGGTGGCCACCGCAATGTTCCCGGGCGTCACCATTGGCGGATGTGGGGCCGTTAGCACTGTCACGTTGTAAAACTCCTGATGCACATCGGCCCCGGTGCCTTTGGCCTTGATGCGGCACTCGAACCGTCCATTGTCCCGATTGTAGGAGGTGTTCTTAATTTGCAGATCGTAAATGCCGTGACCCGGCCGAAAGTCAAGTCTGCAAGTGGACGAAAGCACAAAAAAGAGACAAGTGAATACATAGACAATGAGTGAACGAGAGAGGGGGAGAGAGAGAGGGAATGCAGTGAATTAAGGGGCGATTCATAGGGCGTAAAGCAGAAGCGAGAACAAAATATTTTCCACTTTATGTAAATTAACTGCCGCCATACTTTGTTAATTTACATTGCTGTAAATAGGTAGGGTATTACATTATTATTTCTTTTTTGACTATAAAAATATTTGAGCTGAATCAATTGTTTTGGTTCTGTGATTTGCTTTCGAATGGAAGTAAATATCATTTTTATGGAATATCAAATCTAAAGTTAAAATTGAACTTTGTTGATGTTAAGTATATGATATGATATTTGGGATATATATGAATTATATGGCTTAGTTTGTAGATATATTGAGATTGAGAATTCTGAATTCTGAAATGCATGATTGAAAGAAATCTTGAGATTTATTTCATTCTGTTAGCCGAAAAGATGCCAAACACTTCATATATGATGATAGACTAAAGACTTAGAAATATTAAATGGCTGTTTATACATATATACGTGAGTAGAAAAGTCTACTCAACTGCCTCAATCATTATAATCTTAACCTAAATAATATATCTAAGACCATTCATTAATTTAAAACTAAACACATCCTAGGCCGTATAAAAAATGTATTTCTACTTTTTAGGTAAACAGATATATATTTAAAAATTAACATACTTTAGCACCCTCCACAAATTTGCACTCAATTCTCTGAAAATATTTATCAATATTTTATATTAAAAAAAAATTAGCTAATAATGAATATTCCTTTTAGAGTATTCTCAGCTACGCTTGGAATACTTCTATTCATCCTCGAATTTATTTCTGTCATTCGAAACGAAATAGCCGCGGAGAGCATCTCGAAGTCAACAATCGCCGTTCTGTTCATTAAAAGTGGCTTGGCTCGGCCCTTGGCATGTTTTGCGCGTATCCTGCCTGCTGTTTCCTTCGTCCAGTTCTGTGCACTTGTTTCCTTTTGTTGTTTTGGCTTCTGTATTTTCTCTTTCTCTTTTCATTTCTTCCTGTTGTTTGTTTGTTTATTTTATGCTCTGGCTTTTGTGTGAAACATTTCGGTTTTCGTGTGGCTTAGGCGGAGTTTAGCACGAGGCCGCGGAATAAAATGAAAAATGCTCATGGCAAATTAAGCGTCGAACTCATTTTTGTGAATTTATTAGCTTAATTTTCGGGGGACCAGCTTCTGCTGCTTCTTATTCATGTGCTTATTCCACGGTTGCCATAGGCCCAGCGCATTACATTTTGATTAATTTAGTATATATATATTTTTTATTTTCTGTTAGCTGGCTCTGGCAGTTGCTACCTGCCAATGAAATCGAGGCGCTGAAGACACTAAGCAAAATATATGGAGTGCAAATGGAGAACTTATAAACAAAATATGGAAAATAATAAAAATAGTAAATTAGCAGAATAATAAAAATATAAAATAAACTGATAAATATATAAATAAAATATTAAAAATATAATTAAATAAATATGTGATATTAATAATTTACTTATTTTAAAAAATATTTGCATTTTAAATAATTATAAAATAAAAATAAAAATATATTAAATAAGAATATATAGAACTATTAGGTATTTAACAATTTAACCATTTTATTAAATAAAATATAAATTAAAAAAAATATATATATAGAATAAATATTGAAATTCAATTTGACCCAGCGAAAAATTAGACAGACATTTCCATAAATTTTTAAATACAAAAATATATAAAAATAAAAAAAAAAATTGTGAGCCAAAATTATTTTCCATTTATTTGTTATATCTCTTCTTTAGTTAAAATTTTTAGGATTAAACTGATTTGAGAAAGAAAATATAAGTGTATATATAATATTAGGCATTATTTCTGAAGCCCCAATCCATCCCAATGGCAGCTCAATTCACCTCAAGCTCTGGCATTGCAATCACCTTTGAACTAAGCCAAAGTCTGTTCCAAGCAAAAGTCTTCAATAATCATGTTAAATTTATTACATGTGAATGCTCACAATGTGTTTTCGATTTAAATTCTACCCCAGTGGCAGTTCACATTTTTTCGCTGAGTGTAGCGCTCGGGCGAAACTCAATCAAGCGTAATAGCTCGAAATTGTTGAATACTTTGTGGGTCTGTCGCGTATTTCGAGGAAATGCTTTTAGTGCCTAGTCTAAAAGGTGCTGCAGCTCTGCTGGCTTCAACCTCCAGCCTGGCAGTCTCTGCCACGCCCACCCCCACTCAACTTCATCAACGTCATCGTCATTTATTTAGCCCAGCCGCCGCAATGCTTTGTGTTTAAGTTTTAATTTCTCTTGATGAGATTTTTTCTCTGTTGCAACCACAAATGTTGTAGACATTCAGTGTGTGTGTGTGAATGCGTGCGTGTGCGTGTGTGTGAGCTGGGGTATATAAATCATGCACTCGACATTATTAAAGTAGATCTTATAAACTTCTTGAGTGCATATGCATGCAGACGAGGGCAAAGCGAGAAAATAAATAAAATTTCAATTTTGATAACTTTTATGGCAAAGTCGACTTGCAGGCAGCCATTGGCAGAGGGCTGGGGTTGAAGGCTGTGCGAAACCACACACACACACACACACACATGTGCCGTTGTTGAGCCAAATGCGGCGCACTTCCGTTTCTGCTAGCTCAAATAGCATTTCGGTTCTCTGTTTTTGCAGTCTTACAGCTGCTGGGCCCAAGGAAATGGCTGCATTTTTACCGTTGCCAGAGATTTCCCTTCATTTCGTATGCCCCGTACATATAAAATGCCTAAATAAGGGTATAATGATGCTTGCACAGAATGTGGGTCAAAGGCAAAGCGAAAAGGAGCGAGCCGACAAAGCAATTCGCTCGATTAGATATCCTCTATGTGCCATATCGCCTATATAAGAAGTTTTAGTGTTATCGATAACTTTTGAGAACAATTCCTATCAGTTTTTGGTATTTTTTATTGCTTGAGAATATGTATTTTAGAAACATATCGTGTTTGAGCTTAACTTGTTATCGATAAATTTATCATTTCTTTATATCACTGTAGTTGCTAAGTATATGTCAAGAAACAGATTTCAATATCACCTATGATACCGAATTGTGCTACCTATCGGCATATCGTATGTATAAAACAGTTACTTGTTATCGATAATTTTGGGAAATCGATTACTATCAATATTGTAACAAGCCCAGAAAGTTCTCAGAGATATAACATATACCATATTATTGCGCAGAACGATATGTATCGATACTCATCAAATATCGATTTATATGACTATCTTACATTTAAAGTTTATTCAACTTAATTTTTGATATATAACTATAGAGTAGAGCAGTAAAGATTTCACTTTAAACCAATATCAACTTCAGGGTATTTCTTAGTCGAGCACCTTTAGCTGACACATTCTTACTTGATTTTCCTGCCGTTGCATTTCCGGCTGTGACTTTTACGAGGCTGCATCTTGAGTTTTGTATCGCAACGGTATATATATATGTGTGTATGTATGTGAGTGTGTGTGTGTGCCAAGTGGTGCAGCTCAAGCGAAGCACATAATTGCCTCTGCCTCAGCCTCTGCTTCAGTCTCAGTCTCAGTCTAAGTCTCAGTCTCAGTCTCAGTCTCAGGCTCCGTCTCAGGTTTCCGTCGGCGCCTCAGTCGCAGCTGGTGCTGCCGCAGCATGTCCTTCGCCCGGCCAGGACCAAAAAGGAATTTCTAATGTGAAAATAAGTGCTGCCTCCGTTATTATGTTGCATCGTCGCAGGACTTATGCAAAACAGTCGCAGAATTGTTATGCAAATTGCAGCCAATTACATGGCAAATGCCTGCCTGCCTGCCTGCCTGCCATGCCCATACGCCTGCTCTTCCTCCCACTCCCCCCACACAGCATAACTCTCAATAAGTACTCGTACATAAGTGAAGTTTCCTTTACTTTCTTTGCACTCATTGAGCAACTACACTGAAGCACACAATTTGCGGGCTCTGATTGATTTCGAGCATGTGGGAAACTCGCATTAAATATTTACGGCATTCGGGAATTTGCTTAACTTTATGCAGCAAAGGATTTTAATGCAGGCAATTATGCCATATTATCTGCTGATAAGTGATATTAGCGATGCATATTGAATTAATTTTATATGCATTTGCCATTAACATTATCATGGAAGAGTTACTTCTTGTTGTTTCTTGTCTGTGGCATTGACAGTTGATATACAGCCTCATCGATCTAAAGTTGCATAGCAATAAGGCAATTCGTTGCATTGTGATGTGAAAATGTACAGCAATCTCTCAGCAGGATGTTAAGATAGAGCACTTTGATTGATCATGGACTATGAAGTAAAGGTTAGGATTTGGTATAGAGTGCCCTGGTTCTGGGAAAGACTTAGAATCTCTGTACGCAGGAGAGACCTCATTTGGAAATGGCTTCTATGCTTAACTTCATATGGTATATAGAAGAATGGATAAACTTTTTAGAAATTGTTAGACAAATCTAACTGAGAGAGAGAGAAAAACTCTAGGAAAAGATCTTATGAATTTTTGGCATAGGTCAAGTCAAAGAAAGCAGAGACAGGGATAGCAAAGTTCAGTTGAAGATCATAAAGAGACTTTAACTAGAAGAATAGTAATAACTATGGTAAAGTAAGCCCCAGAGAGAGAGAGAGAGAGAGAGAGAGAGAGAGAGAGAGAGAGAAGTGCTAGGGAAGATATTATGAATTTTTGGCATAGGTCAAGTCAAAGAAAGCAGAGACAGGGATAGCAAAGTTCAGTTGAAGATCATAAAGAGACCTTAACTAGAATAATAATAATAATTTATGGTAAAGTAAACCACAGAGAGGAAAAGTTGTTTAGTCAATGGTAATCCGGCTCGGACTGCACAAAGATTCGGTCTGTGAAGGAGTTAGCATCAAGCTACTTTAAAGCATTCGCATTCGCATATGCAACGGATGCGTTCGTCTAGGCCACTTCAATTTTAAAGATAGCTACAGTTACCAACTGGCCTCTTCTCCCTCTCCCCCTCGCACAGCCTGGCGCTTGCAGCCTGAGGCATGGCACGGCGCCACGGCAAACTGTAACTGAAGCGCGCGTCTGCTCGTTAGCGCAGACCTAAACTACTCGAATAGCTGGCAGATTATGTTATTATCGGTATTATTATCGAGTGCCGGGACGGCAGACGGCACAGACGGGGGGCGCTGCGCAGGTGGCCACAGCATGGCTGTATATTCTTCTACTTCACATTATGCAATTGGGCGAATCGAGCGTGGGAGTGGAGCGGATTCGACTGGCTTGTGTGTGTGCGTTTGCCGTTCGCCGTTCGCATGCCAAAGCGCCGTCTCATAAAAAATAATAAACTTTTTCCTCTCGCCGTGGCTGCCATCGCTCTGGAGAAAGTTTAAAAAGCGCGCGCCAAAATTGACGCGTGGCAAGGACTCGAGACTCGCAGCGGCCCCCAGCTACGGCAGCTCCTACAGCATGTCAACGATGTGCGTTATGTGCGGATAATTGACTTTTAAAATGTGTGTGTGATATCACAATAACAACGAGGCGAGCGCGCAGCTGCACAAAGGGTCGCTGCGTATAATTAAACGGCATATTGTCACGCATCCTTGCAGCAGGACAGCGATACGGGGGGAGCAGCACCCGCAGAGGGTCCAAGCCTCTGCCCGTTCAAGGACAAACAGGGTTTGGGTTTTGTTTACCAAAATTTGGTTGTTTTTTATTCTTTGTTGCCGTCGAACAAATGGTGCATGCAAGGATATGTGATGAACAGAGAGAGAGAGAGAGAGAGAGGTGGGTAGGGGCAGAGAGAGAGAAAGGTTACTGAAAAGGCGGAAGCATTGAAATTTCAGAATCCGTTTAAGAAATTGAAACTAATTTGGAATTTGATTAAAGCAAAGTCGAAAGTGGGGAATGAACGACTAGCAGATATCTTATAGCTATTAGATATGTCTGAAAAGTGGAGTAATATATAATTTTGTATAGGATATAGCATAATTGAGTTACCAAATGCAGAACATACAGATCTTAATTGATTCGGTTGTTGCTAGTAATAAAGGATAATAAAGTTACTTAAAATCCAATGAAGCTAATATGCCTTGCACGAATTTGGGCTGTAAAAATGTGAAGCTTAAAAAGAAACGTAAAGGGGATTAAAATTACGGGTAATGGCGTGAATGATGAAATGAGAAAAAATAAATAAGAGCAAAATAAATTTTCTACTGAGTCTTGAAGGAAATGTTCCTTTATGAATGACTAAAGTCCTTGAAAGTTACGATTTATCTTAAAGCGAACCTTTTAATATAAGGTAATGAGATCTTGTAGGCAAAGTAAAAACTGTACTGAATTTTCCAGCTTACTTATTGCCTAGACAAATTCAGCTCGAAATGCATTATAGACATAAACAGATGTAAGTCAGATATAATATCGTATATAACTTATCTTTAGCAATAAGGAATGATCTAAACGATATATAAGTCTGTTATAATATCGTATCTACCTTATTTCTTATCAATAACTTTGCATAAGCCGGATGAAGCGAATTTCTCCCTTAGTCATCCACAAACTATCGCTAAGCACACAAACTACAGGCAGCTAATAAAGCAGTTAAGGCAGGTCATAAAGAAAAGCAGCCAAATAGTTTCCCACAAGCACGCACACACACACGTACACACACACGCACACAGCACTGATCAAGTTAAGCTGGCTTTACTGTGTTTACACCATAATCGAGTGACTTTTGGTCCTTATCGTTTAGTAAGACCACAGAGTGGGAATGATATGATTAGGATTTGACGGCTCATGCCCTGACCTACAACAATCGATTACGGATGCGGATGAGCAGCGCCAGGGGGAGTGTAAGAGATGGAAGACGAAAACAAGCGAAGCAAATGATGAAACAACCAACTCGACGCGACTCGGCCTCAGCATTCATCAAGTTATTCACACAATTTCCGCTCAATTGTAGGTCCCCACGTCCGTCATGTTCCTGCCCCTGGGGCATTGTGTTCTCCAGTGTCCCGTTGTCCGGTTGTCCGGTTGTCCAGTTGTTCAGTGGTTTTCTCGACTGGTCCAAAATGCCGCTGCCAGTGACTTATTTATGCAAATGACCATAACAAATGAGGCGCACACAGACAAAGAGGGACGACCGGGGGCGGGCAGAGGCAATGTAGGGGCTTGAATGCCAACCGTATTGTGGAAAGCGATTAATTTGGAGCTGGGACAGTGTCGCAGTCGCAGTCACAGTCGCCGTCGCCGTGGCCGTCGCCGTCGCGGTCGCAGTCACAGTTGGCATTGGAGTCAGAGACACAGACGCGACGCCATTATAAAGGGCTGAGAGCCTGAGGCCAAACGGCAGGCACTGAGGTCGAGTGGGGGAAATGGGAAAGAGTCGAGAGTGGCAGAGAAAGAGACAGAGAGAGCGGGAGGAAGGCGCACTGTGACATTAGAGATGTTCAGAGCATATTGCTCAATCGTGTCGGGGGCAAAGAGTACCGTAAAAATAGTGATGTCAATCAAAACTATCGTAAATTATGTCAGCTGCAATCACGCGATTATAATTTAGAGAATGAAAAACAATGATTGTGAAAAGTTCATACAAATGAAAAAAAATTTATAAATATAAATTATTCATAGTAATTAATTTTGAGAACCAAATATTTATATATAAATATATATACTCCGAAATAAACATTCTTACTTATAAATTTTTCTATGAATAATATGATTTACTTCTTATATATAATATGTGTGTATATAAGTTATTTATTGCTTGCATATTAGTTAATTTTTCAATATATATTTAACTTAACATATTCACTATCCAATTATACATATCGCTAACTGAGTCCATAAGTCACTAATGACAGCTACCCATCTCTAGCAAATATAACTGAAAGCTAATTACATTTCATGCTTGACATACGCATATACATATGTATGCTTGTGTACATACACATGGAGAAATTAATAGCAAACCTAGTTTACCGATATATGCATTTACATACATACATATATATGTATCTCTTATCTGACCATCTCTAGCTATCGATGGCCTGGATGGAGGCATTCAGCGTCTGCTCATTATGGAAACATGTTGCTAACATTTGTTATGCAAAGGCGACAGACGTTCATGCCCAGCGAGAGTAGGGTGCCAGCGGCTGACAGAGAGTGGGGGAGAGCGAGCGAGATAGTTGGATGTATCTATATCCATCATGCTTATTGGTATATGACTCCCTCTCTCACTCTGTCTCTCTTGCCCTCTTCTTGCTCCATCCATTCATCGGACCACTTTCATTCAAGCTGTTTATTTGAGTTTCGCTTGTGGAAAATTTCTATAAATGCCTTAGCCAGTGGCACGCCCCTAGCCCACGCGGCTCCCATTTGCTGCCGTATTTGGCTTTATCTGTGCTTCCCTTTCAAGCCCCAATACTCCTCCCGCCCACTCTTTGATGTCATCTTCTTTGTGCCAGCACAAATTCAATGAAATGTGTGTATAGCTATGTGTGTGCGTGTGTGTGTGTCTGTGTGTGTCCTTGCTAAACTATTTACGTGTTTGCGCGAGGCCTTTCGCAACAGTTTTCCCTGCTGCTTTTTGCTTGTTGTATGTGTCGTTCCTTAACGGTAAAAGTGTATGTGAGTGACAGAAAAGGCAACAGCAACAACAACAGCGGCAGCAGTAGCAGCAGCTGCTGCATGTCAACACACAAATGTGTTATCCTTGACAGAGGTTTCGCTCTTCTTCTTCAACATATTTCCTCGCTTTTTTTTGTGTTTGTTTGTATCACTGTCAGCAGCAGGTGTCGGAGGCAAGGACAAAGGTCAAAGCCGCTGAGCGCGCAACACTCGCAACATTCACTAATCAAATGTTTGCCCGTGCGCTAATCAAATTGTTTGCTTTTGCATCTGTTAAGTGCATATGCAGTACAGGCGGCGCGTGTGACGTCACTCCAAATCCAATTCAGCTAAATAACGTGTGAGAGAGCGAGATAGAGAGATATGCAGAGCGTGCGATGTGTTGCAGTACGAGAGTGAAAAGAATTTGCATAGGCGCATGAAATTCACCGTGGAGTGCCATCACTCTTTGCCTGATGGAGCCCGAAAAATTGTAGTACAAATAGAATTACAGCTACAAGCGTCTATTTATATTTATAAACTAACTTCAAAACTGCTTAGGTACATTTGTTAATTGCGTACATTTACTAATTCCTATTGGTACACAATTCCTTTTGGTACACAATCCATGCTCAGGTGGCAGCCATGTTGACATGCATTCGCATAAACGCATTTGCATATGTCAGCATGCATGGGCGCGCCATCTTGTGTGTGCGTACAAGAGCATTAAATTGCATAGAAAACAAAAACAAAAACAACAACAGTACTCTTGATCAGCGCCCAATTGCAAATGAGCTGGGCTGTCATGGTTTATGTCATGGCTTAGCATGCGGCGTCCCTTTCGCTCTTTCGCCTATGCTAATAAGCAGAGGCGGCCATGTTGAAATTATGAACACAGAGTGTGATCGGCTTAGTTTTGAATTGGACTCACTGCTAGTGACATCCCTTTCACTCTCACGCTAAACCTAATAAAGCGGCACTAGGTGATCGTACGTGTTTCCAATTAGACAGTTGATGCTTTTTTGAGTAAATTCAATAAGTTAAAGTAGTTTCTTTTTTTGTTGCTGTGCACGTAAAGTGGTTTGGCGCATTCGGGAAAAGTCTTGGAATCACTTTTCATATATATGTAGATACTATTAGTGCTTATGTGAGTGGCGCCGATTGGAAAGGGAATTTTTGACGTGCAATGCATCAATTCTATTTGCAAAGCGTCTTATGCAGGATTGTGTGTGAGCGAGAGGCAGTGAGCGGAGTGAGGAGAGATAGAGTGTGTGGCTCATGCATATTTTGCCTGTCACTGATTTCTCAATAGATTTCACAATGGAATATGCATAAATCATAAATCGTGGCTGCTTCGGTTCGGGTATTAAGCAAAAGTCAGAAAAACCCTCACTTGCATAACCACACACACACACACACACATATCTAGATATGCACATACAGATACGCTGTCAGCTGTGCTTGCGGTTTATGCAACTCTTTTCGATATTTTTGTTTTTTTTTCTGGTTTTTTGTCTTCTGTCAGTTTTTATTTGCAGCAGTAAAATTTTTGTGCTGTGTTGTCACCGCAGTCAAAATGACTGTGAAAAATAAATGTTAATATGCCAAGACATTGGAGAGTGTAGAGAAACGTGGGGTCTCTGATAAGACTATGCACACACTCACACACACCAACATAGCACGTACAGCATGTGTGAAACGGACAAGCACAAGCTAGCTAGCCCTCACTGTCTCCCTCCCTCCCTCTCGCATGCTTTTCTATTTGGCATAATATACATAATAAAAGCAACGGCTACTTACTCAACTACCTCTTGCCGCACTCCTCACTCCGCACTCTTTCGCACACTCGCATACTCTTCCCAGCAACAGTCTTCTGCTCTCACTCTCTCTCGCACACTTCTTCGACCACGTCACATAAGTTATAATCTGTGCGAAAGAAATTGCAGCGCGTCGCGTGTTACGCCAAATTTACGAGCAAAGCGCGCTCCTCGCACATACGCTGCCCTTCTCTGTCACACTTTCAATATTGTTGCGGCCGCATATTTACGAGTTGTATACACATGTGTGCATATTTATAGGGACAGCGCGAGATATTATAAATTTGTTAAGATGTTTGTATTTATTTACTTTTAGTTTTTATGGCTATGTCAATTTAGATAATTTAGCTACATCTATAATAATATATGTTGCTAATAACTTGTTCAGCCAGCCAGAGGGGACTGTTTCTTGCTGTTACAGTTCTTTTGAACTTTGATGCTTGGCTTTGTTCCTCTTCTCTCATCTCTTTTGCGCTCCTACTGTCTGTCGGCTTTATTTTGCATACTTTTGTGGGTTTCAGCAGTTTTCTGCAGCTTGTGCATAAATATGATGTTGATTTTTATGATTTTTACGATTTTTATAATGTTTCATTATGTTTCGTTTTACGACTCTGTCGGGACACATGGCTGCGCCATATACGATATAGCACACACTCGCATATACACGACTATATGCGGATGCGGATGCGGATGCGAATGCGGATACACAATGCACTCAACTTCGTTTCTCTTCTAATTTATGGTCTCTCACACTCTCATTCCCACTTCTATCCTCCACCCGCCCTCACCCACTGCCCCCCACGCTTGCTCTTGTGCTGTTGTTATCTACTTTTGGGCCTGTGCTTAACAGTTGTAACACTCGGTGTCCCGCTTTACACATTTTATGTGCGCTCAAAAGCCAATTTTGTAGAGATTTTGGTAACGGGAGCCCCGTTGAGGCAACTTGCGCCCCATTATAAGCGCATAATCTTTACAAAACACACACACGCACACATAGTCGCCTAGACAACGAGTCTAAAAATGAAATGGCTAAGACCTCTGCCGCTGACCCTGACCTCGCCCCCCCAGCCCCTGCTACCACAAATTTTCTAAGCTGCTGTCCATGTCCTCCTCGGCTGCCTCTCCGCTAAACACTATTCTATGCTGTGGCATGCTTTTAGATAATTTTGCGCTTGGCTAGCGCATTACAGTGAAACTTCGCTAGAACTAAACTTTTGGTTTTGAAAGGGAATTCTTTATTAACTTCAAAGTGATTGGAATTTTCTGGGTGGCAAAAATTGTTAAAGACAATGCAAAGTTTGATATCGAGTCGGAATTTGTGGGTGTCGGTGGGTGTGAGTGTTTGTGCACAAGCGTGCATGTGTGTGTCGAAGAATTTGGCATGCCTGAAGGTACAACAAATTACAGTTTGTAATAAAAAGCAAGCACTTAGCTATGGGAGGAATTTCATTTTCAGCATGATAATATATATATAATTCAGGTATATAATGTAACTATTTATACATAAGAAGGATACATTCCATCATATTCGATCATTTTTGCCTTGGTCAGTCTTCACTGTACCATCTCAAAGGAGCCTACGATGCCCAGCTAGCCATGTTCGCCCGTTCCCGGTTCCGTAGCTCCCGTTTGATGGTGCCCGGCGTTTGGTACCCGGTACCGGTACCGGTACCGGTTCCGGTTCACTCTTCGGCCACTTTAAAGTGCGCGCCTGGACAGCAGTTGAAGCCGAAGTTCGTCTAATTTCTTTTGGCCAATTTTCGTTATGGCTTTCGCCTTACAAATGAGTTTCAGCCCAAGCGTCAAGGCTCCCCAGGGAGGGTGACGGACAAGCTAGGGCGGGGCGGGGCTTGTGTCAAGCGACGAGTTTGGTCGTTCAGTTCTATTGCCTGCTTTATGACAGTTTCATAGACTTTTTATGTTTATGCGCTGGGCGTTTAGTGACGCAGCTGTTGCGCCGCACTGAGCAGGAGCTGGGTGGGCGTGGATGTGGGAGGAGCTGGCTGGATGGTTGGATGTGGGACATTTCATATTTGCGTTTCTTATCTGCACGTAATTAAGGCAATGGACAGAAAACCGGCTGGTGGCTGGCTCCTTGGAGGCCTTTGCGCAGTTTTCTAATCATCATCGTCATCAGCACAAAGAGAGAAACGAAGAGGGAGAGGGGGGGAGTGTGTGTGTGTGTGTGTGAGTGTGGGCGTGCCAGCCCTTAACCCTAGGCAGCCAAAAGTGGCCGTCTTGATGCCTTTTGGGGCAATCGTCTGCCAAAACTATTTGCCTTTGCCCAATGCTCGCGGGAGCAATAATGTCTGCCACTCGGCAACAGCAGCAGCAGCAGCAGTAGCAGCTGTCATGCCACGCCCCCTCCACCCCCCGCCTGGCCTTCTGTTTAGCGCCCCCTTTTGTGGCATCCTCATCATCATTGTTTGTGCCAGCCTGTATTTATTTCCCTTTGCTCCAGCTCGTCAGGTTGTTGTTGCTGTTGTTGTTGTTGTTGTTGCTGTTGTTGTAACTCAACCAGTTCTCAACATATTTGCACCTGCGGCTGTTTGAGTTGACTCCCACTACCCACCACCACCTCGCACCCTCTCTTTCGCACTCTTTCCCTGATTGGTAACAGCTTACATTTAGCAGTTAACAGATTTTTGCTGTTGATTTTGCGTTGAATTTTTAATTAAGCGTCTGCTGCTTCTTCATGCATTCATTACACTCTGTCGACGCTTTCAACACATTTTGACAGTGTTGTATAGCGATTTTGTGAGCAACATTAACTGTCTGCTTATGTGCGATGTGAGACTGAAGCTTTATTAAAATTATGCTAAATCTGAGACATATTTTCTTTTGTTTATACTAAGAGCAGCCTTTGACAGTGATTTTCTCATTCGGGTCAGTGTTGCAAAATGACTTAGACTTAATAATGAAAAGTCGGAAAAACGTCAAAGAAAGGCATACAAAATGTTTCCTTATATAGGTCTAAGATGTATTTATAGATATATTCTTTAAATATCATTGCTTGCCTCAATTAAAGCAATCGAAGCACAAAGAGCTACGCTTCGCTCAATTAAATTTACAGTTTAAAATTAATTTAATTTCTCTCTATTTTTTTTTGCCCTTCAGCTTCAGCTTCTTCTTTTACTTTTTTCTATTTTTGGCCGCTGCTGCTGCTGCTGCTGCTGTATTATATCATTATCAGGCGAGTTGTTGCTATCAAATTTTGCGTGCTGCATTTTAATGAGCACTCACTCCCGTCTCCCTTTTCCCTTACTCTTCGCTTCTCTCTTTCACTCTTTCGTTTTATCTCCTTCCCCGCATCGCCTTCTCTGATAACTGCCCGCATTTTGGCCGCATTTAGTTTTGGCATTCGCTTCGGTTAATGAGCTCGTCTCCATCCCTATTGATTCGCCTTTAAACTAGTTTGGCTTTAAGCTCAGCTACACCTGCATACACACACACACACTCGTACATGTGGGTTTTTTTTTTTGTTTTTTGTAGGTCTCTCGAATGTCCTTAAGCCAATTTTGATAAGCGAGAGTGAAATTTCGTGCGGGTATTTTGTGTGCTACAATCTCTGCCTCTGTATTTGTGTGTGTGTATGCAGGTGTATCGCTATTTCTGTGTGTGTCTGTGTGTGTGCTGGCAACGCCTGCTACTCATTGTCTGTCAATGCTCAGGGCTGGGGCAAAAAAACGAAGCAAAAAATATTTCTACATTAAAGGTGACAGCGGCAGACGTTGACAACCTCTCCGCCGCCCGCTGCCCGCTGCCCGCTGCACACGCTGCTGTCGCTGTCGACGTCAGGACGATACAGGAAACAAACAAAGCAGCGACAGCAGCAGCAGCGGCAGCAGTGTAAACATTCAAAATGGGCGGCCTGCCAGTGTGGGCGTGGCGTGCTGTTCGCGCTGTGCGTGTGTTTATTTTGTCGTAAATTGATTTTAACGGTGAATGACAAGCAACAGCAGCAACAACAACAACAACAACAACAACAACAACAACAAAGGCAGCCAAACAGGCAGCAAGAAGCACGCGCCACATTTTCTCCCCTCCATTTTTTTTTTTTCACCATTTAAAAATGTATTTAAAAAATAATGCAGAGACAGTGGCAGGTGTGTGAGTGTGTGTGTGTGTGTGTGTGTGTGTGCGTGGCTGGGTGTATTCATTTTATGATTAGAAAAATTATTACATAAAATTTATGTTAGTTGCACGAGCGACAAGAAGAAAGTTTATGGCCAACAGCAAACTGTAAGAGCGGGACAGACAGAGTGAGAGAGAGAGTGAGAGGCGACAAGTAAAAGAGGCGACAGCTGTGATAGAGGAGACAGGTGAGGCGACAGCTGGGAGAGGCCACGGGCGACGCAGCTGTCAGACAGCAGCTACAGAGCCAAGCAGACAATGGCCATCAGGCGATGTGAGCACTATGCGAGGACTCACAGATATCCTGTGAGTGGCCTTGAAGGCATACCAAGGCATGCCATAGTGCTGGCAAACAGTCTCACAGAGAAGACAGACAAGGATAGCTATAGAGAGAGTAGAGAGGAGTAGAAGACAAGCATTGCTTTAACTCTATATGCTGATATTTCTTTTGATGACGATATTTATCGATAACTAGCTTAGCTATGGGATATGGTATAATGTATGCATCAACGATTTCTAGTCTCCATCTCTTTCTCTCTGTCTTTCTTTCTTTCTCTCTCTATCTCTCTCCCTGTCTCTGTCTCTGTCTCTGTTTCTGTGGGTCTCTTTATCTCTGTGTGACTCTCTGTCTCTGTGTGTGTATCTCTGTCTTTGTGCGTCTCTCTGTACCCTTCTTCCCCCTCTCTTTCTCTCTCTCTCTCGCTCTCTCTCTCTCTCTCTCTCTCTCTCTCTCTCTCTCTCTCTCTCAATCTCTCTCCATCTTTCCATCTTTCCATCTCTTTCTCTGCATATAGAATAGATTCATCGCCCAGCAGTTTCTCCATCTTTCTACACATATCTTTTATGAAATATTCATAAAATAACATCGTTCAAGCCTTACTATATTCTAGCATACCTAAGTTGAGCCTCACATAGGGTATCTAAAGCAGCAGCTAACAAGAGAAGAAGAAGCTCCCAAAAGACTGTTAATGGCTTCCTTTCAAGGCTGCCAAGTCCTGCTGCTGCTCCTGCTGCTTTTCCCGCTGCTCTGCTGCTGCTTCTTCAACTCCTCGAGCTGTATTGCTGTGTGTGCTTCAAAGTTAGCTAAACTGTGTGTTGCGGCAACCGCAAATAGCAGCAGCGGCAGCAGCAGCAACAACAAGCTTAATAAATGTCGACACAAAAGCTGGAGCTGAGCTGGCAAAGCATAGGTGTGCGTGTGTGCGCGTGTGCGTGTGTAGGTGTATGCGCCTGTGGAGTTGAGGCTGTCTTGCAACATGTTAAGCAGGTGTTTCAAAATCACTTACGCTAAAACATAACAACAACAACAACGACAGCGGCAGCAGCAGAGGCAGTGGCAGAGGCAGAGGCAGAGGCAGCAGCGGCAAAGGCAACAAAGACGCCAGCTGAACAGCTGAAACACAAATGTTGTCAAACTGGCTGCCGGCTAAAACAACAACAACAAACTCTGAAACAAACAACAACAACAACAGCAATTTATAAACAATAACAACAATGAATCAACAACAACAGCGAGTGAAGCAAATAAACATCAAAATTTGCGTTGACATCAAATGCAGCACGCGGCGTATGCGTAATTTTGCATTAAGAACAACAGCAAGAGCAAGAGCAACAACAACGATTGCCTGCGGCACGGCGTGAGGTCCACTGAGGCACGCAGCTTGAGCTAATTTTATAAATAGTAATTAACAAAATTTATATAAATATTTCATTAAGGTGTCGAGCTCAGAGTTTCGTGATGAATATTTAAAGCAAACTTTTGACATTGTTGATATTTTGATATGCGAGTGAGCTAGCTGAGCGGA
>NW_022045860.1:2434715-2447294 GCF_001654015.2 Drosophila navojoa | reverse complement strand
TCTCTCTCTCTCTCTCTCTCTCTCTCTCTCTCTCTCTCTCTCTCTCTCGGTCTCTCTGTATCTGTTTGCATGTTTCATATATTATGAATGTGTGTATATATATAATGTATCTGGCCAATGAGCGTGTCTTTGGTGCGTGATTGTCTCTTCGTGTGGGCGTGTACTGTTGAACATTTTCCAAACGATTTGCGGCATACGCCGCATTGAATGTTTTTTCACGCTTAAAATGCGCTGCAAAATGATTATTATGATTAATAAATAAATAGGCAGTCGAGGCAGTCGAGGCAGCGGCAGCGGCAGTAATAACAACAGCAATAAGGAAATTTCAGCACATTTTCCCAACAGCCGTTTAAAGGGCCTTCCATGCTTGACGCGCTGTCGGCGCTTTAATCAAGTTGCGTATACGCAATGTGTTGCCAATTATGAACTATGGCACAAATTGCTATAGTTGTGCATAAAATTATGATACAAGTATTGATGAATAATGAATTATAGCTCGAGTTGAGTTAGCTATTTTGAATAAAAAATTGATTAAAATAGGTAAATAATAATAATCGTAATACAATGACTTGTGCAAGCTTTATACTAATTATTTTTATTAAAATTATTTGAAAAAAAAAAAAACATAAAATTTTATGTAAATTATGTAAAAACTAAATTCAATAATAATAAAAACAAAAATTATATAAGATCAACATAATTCATACAAATATTATTATTTATTATTTTCATTAATATTATTGAAATTTAAAAATAAGCAAATTATATAAACATCAATGTGATATGTTATAAAAACATTCCATTTACCGTAAAAATATTTTCTAGATTTTTTTTTTTTTCATGTATTATTAATTAATATTCATTATTATTATTATATAAAAATATATATAAAATAAAAATATATTTATTCTTATTATTTTTCGTCATGTATATTGAAAAGAAACTTTATCTAACAATAAAAATACAATTTCAATATTTATTTTATATTTAATAATTTAATTGAATTACATTTTAAATTGCATGTGAATATTTTTGGTAATTTTATTTATATGAAAGTCTTTATTTTAATCAATCTTACATTTTAAAATTGAACTATTATAGGCCGTTCAATATTCTTTAATAACTTCTTTATTATTTTTAGATATTTGCTTTTGCAGCCCCTTCACATTTTCTTTGCTATTCTGCCCGCTCAGGTTTTGCCGAGTTTTCTTTCCATTATGCTGCACTCATTATTCAAATTGTCCGCATGTTTTGCTTAACCTAATCGTGTTTTTTTTTTTTCTCCTTTGCTTTTCTTGTGTTGTTGCTGGCATTTTGCTGGTCAATTTTGTAGAAACAATTTATTTTGCGTATTTTCCCATTGTTTTTTAACAAAGATGCCATAATAATAATTTCGCCTGAGCACAGCTGCGGCTGATGGTCCGCGCGCTTCGCTTATCCTTATCCCCAATCTAGGGATCTAGTGAACCGCACAGCGCAGCTCGTGGGGGCCAGCTTCGTCTTGTTTACACTGATATCTTTGTGGGCGTGGCCAGGGGCAATGAATTATCGCCTGCCAGATGAACATTTAATGATGTACACACACACACACGCACACACAGAGAGAGAGAGAGAGAGAGAGATGATGGCATTGATGGCGTTGTCCTTACAGTCATTGGCAATTTTAATAAATTTAACAGCTGAACGCATCGCGAAACTTTCGCATCTTTCATCTTTTATCAATAAACATGCCGCGAGAGAAAGGGAGTTGAGTTCAGTTGAGTCTCGATGTCAGGCAGGCAATTAAATAAATGTGCAATCAGCTTCCCATCACAGGAGTGAGAGGAAGAGAGAGAGAGAGCGCGAAACAGAGTGCGTCGGGCTTTAACTTTTCGCCTGCTTATTGACAGGCCATCAGAGTTGAATTTATGAGCCTGACTGTGATTTATCAGACCATTGCACACAGGACACACACAGGCACACGCACACACTCACACACACACACACACACAGGCAGTGAACTTACCGATAATTGGAGTTGAGCTGCACATCGCCAATGGCCACATTCTCGAACAATGTGGGGCAGCAGGTCCAGCGCGCCCAGTAGAAGGTGAAGTCAGTCGAATCATAATGCTCGGTGAAACGGCACTTGAGCACCAGATCGACGCCTTCACGTGTGTCCAGCGACTCGTCCGCCCGCCCCATTCCGCACAGCAAACAGGCTGCAAAGACAAAGAGAGAGAGAGAGTGAGAGAATGAGAGCATAAAACAGATGTTGAGTTAAGATTTAATAGAGAACGTGTAACGTGCGTTTCCACATT
This sequence comes from Drosophila navojoa, assembly GCF_001654015.2. Next base: position 2,444,994 of record NW_022045860.1, on the reverse strand, counting down.
CGCAGCGCAACATTTAATTAAAGATAACCCACAGCAGCAGCAGCTAAAATCCACATAGAAATAGTGGCCATAAAATATACAGCAATTCAGAGTGTGAGTGGAAGAGAGAGAGAGAGAGAGAGAGAGTGTGTGCGAGGGAGTAAGAGAAAGCCGCGAGCTTTGATTTATTTTATTAGCGGAGCAACAGTCGCAAGCGGCGCCAATCAATGCCCCAAAATATTGTTCAAATTTTCGTTTAGAATTGCTGAAAAATTGTAAATCTCTTCTCAGCCAGCAAATAAATAATGCACACACACACACACAGAGAGAGAAAAGCTAGAAAATTGTGCTGAAATACTAGAAATAAATTTGTGCTTCGCTCTATTCCACAAATGGATATCGACTCAATTGCATTAACATTTCACAAGCTACTATTTATAGAGGTTCCACTCTCTCTATACATATGAGTGTGTGTGTGTGTGTGTATGTGGGTGGCGGTTACGAGCTGAGTTCCATTTCGATTGTAGTTGATTATAAAATTGTAATAGGTACAGCATTTGAAGTGCTCGTTAGGTGAGCCAGTGTTGGAAAAGGATGAGGCAGCAGTTATGGGAATATGCTGTGGGTGGAACCAGTGGCAGGAGTTTAGCTAGAGCTAGTCTATTGTAGGGCGGCGAATTAATAATTCATTCAAGTATCTGTTATAGAATATGAATGGAAATGTTATAAGCTGTTTAGTATTGGAAAACGATGTGAATAAATGAACGAGTGAATGAATGATATAAATACGGCAGCTTAGTTTGAAAGTGAAGTACTTCTTAATGGATATTGACATAGTTTATGGATAAAGTAGGCACAGAGTTGGAAAATTTGCAAAATATATCTAGATACTAGGGGTAATTGGCATGTTTCTGTATAAGTCTATGCTGGAAAAAAGTCTAGGCATATTTAATCGAGCTTCATTTCGAGATGAAACTTGAAGTTCAATTCGCTAGATTAAAAAAAAGAAAACAAAAAAATACTAGAACAAATCTAGTATAACTAGTATAAGTAGTTCATTATTCAATTTTATATAATATTTAGTGCATTCAATAGAAAATCGCTGCTGTTAAAAATATCCCAAGAAGGGGAGGTCTTATAGAGGACTCAATCAATCTTTTGCAACACTGAAATTAAATCCCATCTTCACTCTTTAAGCTCACCTTACCCAAGAATAAAAATATTTAAAAACGTTTGCTCGTAAAAGTCTGAGCAGTAGCTGATTATGGCACAGCTCGCATTAATGTGTGCATATATGTGAATGCCAGTGTTGCATAAGGGCAAAATTGTGTTTAATATTCGCTCAGCTCGCTGTTGCAGAAAATAATTTGTCGGAAATGTGAAGAAATCGATTTTTTACTTTTGTGTAACGAATTCAAATTGTTTTGGGAAATCAAATGGGAAAATTGTTGGCAGCTTCGCTGGCTGAGCTGCTGCTGCTGCTGTGGTTGCTCCAACAGTTTGAGCAGCACTGCCAAGCGAATAATTGTCTCTCTGTCTGTACGTGTGTGTGTGTGTGCTTACAACTAAATGGAGCAAATGGTCGAGTGGCTGCCATTGGGTCGAGTGCACCACCCACTTTTTGGGGCCCCTCGGGTGAGCTGTTTGTACATGGAGCGCTTAGTTTTAATTTGTCTGCTTGCAGTTTTTTAAACCCATCACAGCAGCCACGCCCACGGCCGCCCGCATGTAGTTTGTTTGCGCAAATCTGTGCGAGTGTGTGTATACACATTATATATATATGTATGTATATATGAGTTGATATTTGTCTATATATTTATTTCTATATTCTTTTTTCTTTTTTAGCAACCTTTCAATGTTCGCTCTGTAAATCGAAAAAATAAAAGTAAGCAAACTAAACGCACAGTGTATGCATTTGATATTGTGTTGAGATTTTTCACTCTGCCGCATAAAACAAACAGCTCAATATAACCCGCACAGCTGGAGGCGGGGCGGGGGGAGGCGCGGTCGTTGCTGCTGCATATTCAATTGCAGCCCGCAACAAATTTTTTACATTCCGTTCAGTTTTTTTCGCATTTCGACTTTTTTGTAGCAACTCGCCCGCTCTCTGTTATTGTAATTAACATTGCGATTGTTGCCGGCCATCAAAAGAAAAGAAAAAAAAGAATAGTACAAAATAAGAGAAAAGAAATATTAAAATGGAGTGAATTGTTTAAAACTGCGATATAAATGCCAGCATTTCTCTGTCTAACTGCGAGCATTCATATTCCGCATTTGTAGTTTTTCATAGAGATTTTTATATCTATATGGAATGTCGGCGTTTTTGTTTGATTACTGTTGTGATTGACTTGATTTGTTAACTACATGCATTAAGGGATTTCAATTTTATCAACTGAACAAGCCAGAGAGAGAGAGGGAGAGAAAGAGAGAGGAAGACTCATTTGACAAATTCATGATTTTTAAGAGAACTTTACTACTTAGATTATATATTATATTAGATATATCTATATCTATCGATAACTATCGATATGCACCTATCTATATGTCAACACACATCTTTCGATATACATATAGCTAACAATATATATATGTCGATATACCTAGCTATCGATATATGCGTATCGATACTTAGCGATATTGATGGCTTTTTTTATTACTTAAATGCATCGACTTTGACTCATATATTGAAGTAGGCCATTAAGATATTAGACATACATCCATCGATATATATGTCTATCGATATAACACTCTCGATATGATATGGTGATTGGAATAGCTTAAGCAGAAAGAGCAGATGGAGAAGCGTCCAAGCTCAGAAGCAGAGCTGCGGAAATAATCTAATTTTAAAAAAATAAATATATCTATAATAATTTAATTTAATTTTTTTCTTCAGCAATATCTGCATATCAAATGAGACTTAAACAATTCCAAGCGTGAGATAATAATATTAAATGCTCACAATCTCATTTGTAATCTCAGCTCAAATGTTATTTCACTTCAGATACATGTGTGGGAGACCAAAAGAGAGAGAGGAAGAGAAAGAGAGGAGTCCAACTACATTTCGACTTTGGTTCAGCGATTTGCATATATATTTTTTTAATGCCAAGCAAATAATTATGAACGTTTGCTGGCCATAGCCACAGGTGCCACGCCCTCTGCCCTGCCCTGTCCAGCGCTGGCCTAGCGTGCAGTTGCGCTTAAGTAAACCTCATATGCATTTTAATAAAGTTTTCGTTTGCTTTATTTAAGTTGTTTTTTTTTTCCGAAAATTAAAATATTCCCCTGATAAAAAATAACAGAGCATTTCCGCTGCATTTAAGTTTTCTGTTATGTCAAGAATATTTTTTGCTCCTTCGCTTTATTTTCGTAAAGTGCATGTTTTTTGCTGTAATGCTGAAATGTAAACAGATTTCTGTTTTGATACAGCGAACGGCGGCTGCGGGCCAAACGCATTTCAATTTTCACAATTTAACAATCAATTTTATGAAAATTCTCTGTTCAAGCTGGGATAGACGTTTAAATTTCCGTTGATTTGCACGTGCTTTAAATTGATTGATCAACTTTCAATTAGCAATTAACTCTAGACGCTCGATTAACTTTCGCAATGGTTTAATTATGTATGTATGTGTCTGTGTGTCTGTGTGTGTGTGTGATGAAATAGGTCATTAAAGGATTAACAATTAAATTTAGTTTGTGTTGAGTTGAATTGAAACTTTTGGGCAGGGCTGTTCGATTATAGATTTAGGGAAGAAATAGTTATACAGTTGGCATAGAGAGAACTTCAATATAGTGCTGGGCATATTATAGGAATTCAATGAGATTTCTGTACACATCAATCTCAGCTAAGATTGATTGCCTCTTAAGAATTATACAACTCCAAGCAGAGCCCCGAAAAAACTCACAAAAAATCTCATTTGAAGTAAAAAAAATAATAAGAAACAGCTCAGCTCAACTTCGCTTGACTTTACTAACGACCTGTAATAATTAGATATTATTAGGATTTTAACACCCACTCACACACCCACACACACACACACACACACACACATGCACTGTCATGCTGGCATCTCTCTTACACTCACTCATTTATGCATTTCTCTGGTGGCTTTATGAATTTTTCAATTGTGCTGCTGCTGCTGTTCCTTTCAGAGCTGCGAGTGCTTAAACATTCATAAATGCAAGTGCACACAGCTCAGTAGCACTGCTCGAAGAAGGCAGGCAGCAGGAGGCGGGAAAGTCGAGAGTGATTTGGCTTTTGAGGTTGTCGTCCTGCTGGTTCATTTGCCTGGGTCCACAGAGATGCCCGCACAAGTCAAAAGTCTACGAAATGCAGCCAAAACAAAACAAACTGAAAACAAAACAAAACGAAACAACAAAAAATTAAATACGCACACACACACACACACTTACACACATAAACACACACTCACACACACACACACACACAACGAGCGGCAGCAATAAGAAAAACTTTTGCCTTGCATTTTTTACACAATTTTGTGTGTTTCGCCTGAGGTTTACGCACTGGACTGGAGAGTATACGATGTCTTCATAAAGCAAACGAAATCAAAACAGAAATGTAAATAACATCATAAACGTACATGGCATGCACTGAACGAAAAACGGTATACGATTTGAATACGCAATGAAGTCGACTATTTTTTCTCTATTTAAATATAGATATACATAGATGCATACATACATACATATGGAAGCAGTGTGTTTGTGGTGGTGGCAGAATTTTGCTTCAAGCTTAACTTAAAGTAAACATATATTCATATTAATAGATATATACATATTTTTAAAGTATTTTTTATATACCCAACATGATTCAAATGAAAAAGCGATTTTTTTGTTGAAAAGAGAAAAGTTTCCCACGTCTTGTTCAGAATAGAATGCTCAGATTTACGAACTACGCAATTTCTTTAAAATATGTTTGATATATATATACGCAGTTCAACCAATTGAATGGAAGACACAAGCCTGAAATACCCAGATTTTTATTATTATATATACATATCTTTGAAGCAAATATATTTTGAAGATGTTTATGAGACATTCAAGTCAAATATCTGTTAATAATTTAAATAAAAAATAAACACTTTTTTATATTTCTGTTTGCTTAACATTAGCCCCTACCAATATTATATATAAATTCATGATAAAAACGTTCAACTTTAACAAACAGTTAAATATATAATTTTGAATTAGTTTAAATTTTTTTTATTATTTTTTTTAATTTTTTATACTATTAATATATTTATTTTTATTTTATTTATTTTATTTTCTTTTTTTTTCTTTTTGCTTTAAATTGAAATTTTTTTTAAATTTAATAGGCATTTTCTGCCAATATCCCGTTGTATTTCTACCAAAAAAAAATTTACAATTTAATTGAAATCCAATATTTGCTCTTCATTAGATGCCAGCTGTTGGATAAACAATTTAATTTTGATTGCTTCAAATGAATATCATAATTCGCACTTAACCAAATGTGTCAACAAATTATATACGCGCAAATTTGTGTGAAAACTAAATGCGAAAAAGTTGTATTTAAACAGGGCCAGGCAAAGCTTTTTATAACAAATTAATCCGAGGTGTCAATAAAATCAACAGACAGGCTTTTGGTTTATCTAACGGAAGCCTTAATCAAAAAAGGAAACTACAAATTATGAAATACCAATTTAAATGCCTAAAAAAAATACAAATTTATTGAATTTAAATTGAAACCAAGTAAAAAAAAAAAACGGTAGTAAAATTATTTTTACAAAATATTTGTTGCACAATATTTAAAGTAATATTTCCCTGGTATTTTTTTCTTTATTTTGTTTTATTCAAAGTTAAGATTTAAAAGAATATAAATTTAGAAATCAAATAAAAATTGCAACAATTTTTCTAATTTAATATTTTTTCTAGCAAATATAAAACAAATCGTCGCAATAAATTTCTTGTAAATATGATTTTTGTTAAACTGCAAGAAGGCGATGCATTTTGTTTGTACAAATTAAATCTATTTGTTTAAGTGAGTTTGCTTTTGGCATACAGACAGAGCTGATGTTGTTAAGAGCTGGTTCTTCGGGCTGCTGGCTTACACCTACGCACATTCATTTCGCTTGGCTCAAACTCTGCTGTTGCCACAAGACATGATGAAGATGTGTTCATTACGAGCCACATAACAAACATAGCGCAGCGCAAACAAATAAAGAAAGGCGAAGAAGAAGAAAAAATAAATATTCTTTAAACAGGATACTCGAGCATCTGCTTGTGTGTGTGTGTGTGTGTGTGTGAAGCCCGTTGCCGGCCGCAGTGTAATGCACTTTTAGCACTGCCGGCGTCGACATATGTTTCCTGCAACTGACTATATCAGAAACTACTACAAGCACTCGACTCACACACACACACACACACACACACACACACACACACACAATCGCACACACACTCGTTTGGCTTGCTTGACTTGTTTGTAATTATTTATTTCATACTCGCATAAAGTGTAGCATACTTTTGTGCGTAGACAAGAATTATGGCAATGCTGCCAGTTGTTATTTGTATTGCATGTGTGTGTGTGTGTGTGGGAGTATGTTCACTGCATGTGTGTGTGTATTTTTAAAAAGATTTCATGCTAGAACGCCGAGGCCAAAACAAGCGACAGGACAACAACAGGAAGATGTTTGCCAGCAGTCGCCTCCTGCCTGCCAACTAATGTAAGTTTCTCAAACACACACACACACACACACACATGTCTGTCTGTGTGTGTGTGTGTGCGCTTGTTGTCTACTTAAAACAAGCTGCTTGGCTCGTTTACTTGTGGCCTGAACTTGTCGGCGCCCGCACACATTGCAACGCCACGAGCTGCTTCTGCTTCTGCTTTTGCCTCTGCTTCTTCTTCTCATTTTCCACATGTTCCGCAAGCTTTTGCTTTTCTTTCAGCTTAATGCGAATTTCTGCTTTTAACAACAGCTATTGCAATTGTTGTTGCCGCTTCTTGTTGCTTGCTGTTGTGCGGCATAACGGCATAAATATAATATGCAGTCTCGCCCTTTGCTGTTGTAAAATATATTACTTTTTAGCTGCACTTCGTCTCCGTCTCCGTCTCCGTCTCCCTCTCGACTCGCCTTATCGTAAAACGTCCGACCGTAATTTTAGCTCATAACAATTACAACAACAGCAATTGCTGTGCAAAAATCAACTGCACTCTATATATATGTATGTATGTATATACATATACACATATAACGGGATGTGTAATGTGCTGCTGACATGCCTGGCTTTGTTGTTTTTCTGCTGTAGGTTGATGTTGTGGCCAAATGTCATAAGTCTTTAGATGTAGGCTCAGAGTAGAGTCGAAGCGATCCTCTCTCTCTCTCTCTCTGTCTTTGTCTGAGTGTGAGTGAGACAGATGTATGTGCTGCAGCATTGTCGCTTTTATTGCTGCAACAAATGAGGCAACTGCCACTCGATGCGCAAACACAGAGTGAACACAGAACAAAGGCCAGCCATGCAGCCAGGCTGGCTCAAGCAAAGCTGCTGCTGCTGCTGTGACAAATATTTGCCGCACATAAAGCATAATAAGCCATACAGCCAAATATGTATACACACACGCACACATATGTATTTACTGTGTGTGCACAGTAAGCAGTGCAATTGAAACAATTGCAGGTCAATCGATGGGCAAACAATCGCTTAAAGGCAACTCGGAAACTTAATGAAACCTGTCCCCAGCATACACGAGCCACTGTTTGTGGTCCCTCGGCTGCGGCGGCAGCAGCGTGGGGGCATGGCTTAAAGTGCCGAGACAACTCATTAAAATGCCAGCATGTGAAACATTTTGCAAATTAACTGCAAACGTTGCGTATGCGTAATATGCGAGAGAGACCGAGCAAAGTATTTGCTTAGCCAAGCGGCCCCGCTCCAGCCCAATCCAGGTGAAAGCCGGAAAGGCAGAGCTGCCCGGAGTGAGTCGGGGCTGAAAGGCTGATGAGAATGACGACTAAGCTGGCAATTATGGCAATTGAGAAATAGAGATAGATAGAGGCGTTGCTTGCGGTGGTGCGAGAAGCCGACATGAAAATGCGCTGCAGCAAAACTATGCGCATCAAGTACTGCAAATATATATATAAATATTAAATATGAATTTACTTAAAAATAAAAATAGAAATAAAAAAAATAAAAAATAATAATATCAAAGAAAAATTTGGGAAAAATTGCTAAAACATTGTCCAAATTACTTAATGTTATATTTATTTGAATTTATTTTACCTTAGTTTTTCGTAATCATAAAGGTAAAACAAGAATATAATCTCTCTTCAAAGTAAAAAAAATGAATAAAATAAATAAAATTAAATTAAGTTATAATAAATAAATAAATGTATCAAAGAAGAACTTGAAAAAATTGCTCAAAATACTGTTAAACAAATTTTGGAATTTATTTTACCTTAATTTTTCATAATTATAAAGATAAAACCCAAATATAAACTCTCATAAAATAAATAAATAAATAAATAAAATTAAATTACCAATTTAAAAAAAAATAACTAAATTGTTTTAAGAAGGAAAATTGCACAAAATATTATCAAATTTATTTAAGATTAATTTATTTGAATTTATTTTCCCTTAAATTTCCATTATCATTTCCCACTCAATTTATGCTCAAGTGAAATATTTAAAAAAAACCCAACAATTAAATATACTAAAATTTATAAAATTTCAGCATATTCCAATCAGCATGCTCCATTTCCAATAGGAAATCTTATTAGTTTCGAGCTGAAACCTTCTGTTAGTTTACTTTGCTTTGGCTTCCTCGAGCGGCTTTGTTGCTCTCGTTTCTCTCGCTGTAAATGAAATTCTTTGGCAATTTTTGGTATTCAATTTGGAAAAGTTTCCCAACAATTTTCCATATTTTGCTTTTACTTGAGCAGAAGCGCCTACAAATCCGTTAGATCTGCGTACATATATAGTATATTCAAAAGTTTGACGCTGCGTATGCGTAACATCTGGCTAAGGCTCAAGTCGACTGACTCCTGCTCGCTGCTGCTTGCCGGCTGCCGGCTGCCGGCTGTTGACTGTTAGCAGAGCTGAGATTGCGGATTGTGGATTGGGGATTGCCACTCAGAATACCCAATTCCACTTTAATTAAAACATTCGCAGTGCCTTTCCCATTTGCAGCTAGTAATGTTGCAAAGTTCCCGAGCCGAGATACCCATTACACACACACACACAGAGAGAGACAGAAACCCTTTCAGCGAACAATTGTGTGTGTGTGTGTGTGTGCGTGGTGGGGGGCGGGCACGTATATTACATAATATGCCATTAATAAAAGTGTTTAAAGTTCACTTAAGTGCCGCATGGAGCTTTAGACAAACGGAAACCGTATCAACAACAGTTAGAGCACACACAGGAAACTTAAGCGTGGGGTGGGCCTGGGCGTGGCAGTGGGAAGAAGAAAGTGGGATTGGGACTGTGTTCGCTTACCTAGCCCAGATAGAGAGGGCACCAGAGACAGAGAAATTGAAAGAGAGAGAGAGAGAGGGAGAGATGACAGTGGATGCCATGACAGACTAACACGCAGCTGGATTTATATGCGGCCAGCGTCAGAGTAAACATGAGTTTAGCTTGACGAAGAGCCACAGTTGGGTTTAAAGATAGATAAAGACAGCTAGAGCAAGACAAATGAACAAATAGTGCAGGAAAAGCTGACTGTGGCCAACTGTACCATATGGCCGGAGCTGAGCGAAATGCAGCGCATCTCCCAATGCTGATGAAAAATCAACGTTCGCATAATTCACAGCTCACACTGCGAGCCAGCAGAGATATAGCTCTGATTCCATTTCTGAATCCAATTCTGAATGCTGGCTATGTACAAGGTGTCCCCATGTCCAGCTGGCTCGCCCTCTGCATCGCTGCTCACAATTGACAATGCGGCTCAGCTAGAGCAAGTCAATAGGGCACGCACGCGACGAAAGAGATAGCACAGCTTGTTTACCTAAGCACACAAAAGAGACAGGGATAGAGAGAGAGAGAGAGAGAAAGAGGGCATCATACTAATACCGAAGTCGTGTAACCACAGCTTACTCGATACAAACAGCAGAAGAAGCCGACACAAATGATGATATAAGAGCTGTGGTACTTTAAGGGACTAAGAGTCGGATTAAAGCAAAGGCAAAGATTCATGAGGATAATGAGAAAGGATTTGTAGAGAAAACAGCTAATGTCAACGTTGTATATATGATATATAGAGCATATGTAACATATACAACATATACAACATATACAACATATACAACATATACAACATATACAA
>NW_022045860.1:2414302-2434705 GCF_001654015.2 Drosophila navojoa | reverse complement strand
CAACATATACAACATATACAACATATACCACATACACAACATATACAACATATACGACATGTACAACATATACAACATACACAACGTATACAACATCTATGATGTCGTAGTGATATGCTTAACTTCTTTTAGTTTGACTTATTAATATGAATGATATGAATGTGCATATTTATAAAGGTATATCTCTGTATTTATTAATTTATTATGTGATAATAAATTTCTGTCGAATTATTTGCCAAACAATGATTCAAGAGCCGTGCAACTTAATCAGCTAGCTGTGAAGGTGACTCAATTAAGGCAAGGAATGCTTTGTGCAACATTTTCTGCATGATCAAATTACTTGGCTTTGATTGTGTGCCACGCCCAGCCATTGATGGGCATTTAATTTGTCATAAATTGTGCAGCAATCGAGCAGGGGCGGGGCAAGTGCATAAATCATGTGGTTAAACATGAAACGTAATTTCTTGTACATTAAATAAAAGCCAAACTATTTGTGCTGTTGTTTTCGGAGATTTTGGTTTTGGCATACTTTCATGCGACACTTGGCGCAACATGCAACTGCAGCAGGAGCAGCAGCAGCAGCAGCAGCAGCAACAACTGCAGCAGCCACACAATTTATGACTGCATTAATATACACACTCACACACACACACACACACACTTGCGCAGCTTGACCATTTTGCCGTGTTGTGTTCTTGTTCTGTGGCATATGCGACAGAAGTCGCTTTTAGCTGCAGCCTTTTGCTGTTGTCCTCATTGTTGTTGTTGTTGTTGTTGTTGTTGGTGCTGCCAGCAGCTGCTGCTGCTGCTGCTGCTATTGCTGCTGGCTCTTAATTAAATTATGCTTTTAATTAGGCCTTCGTGTTGGGCTCTTCATTTCGTTGCCACAAACACATTTTTGCAGCCTGCCTCTTGATTGCTCTAATTAAATTAACAACTTTTCGCCTTTGTTGAATGCAAAATTATTTATAGATATCTAGAAAACAGACTGTGAGACATTTTTGTAAGAATTTGAGTGGAGCTTTGTTCACTCAGAATTTTAATCTAGAACATTTAATATCCTTGAGGGTATCCGTATTGCCTAGATTGCACTGATTATTTGTGTGAATGGATTAATGATTGAGAAGACAGACAACATATGCAACATTCATATGTAACATATTCAACTCAGGCAACATATGCAAAAAATGCAACATATGAAATAGATACAACATATGCAACATATGCAACTTATGTAACATATGCAACATATGCAACATGTGCAACAAATGCAACATATGAAATATATACAACATATGCAACATATGCAACATATGCAACATGTGCAACATGTGCAACATGTGCAACATTTGCAACATATGTCATATATGCAACATATGCAACATATGCAACATGTTCATCATATGGAACTTATGCAACATATGAAACATATGCAACATATGCAACAAATGCAACATATGCAACATATGCAACATGTTCATCATATACAACATATGCAACATATGCAACATATGCAACATGTTCATCATATGGAACTTATGCAATTTATACAACATATGAAACGTAAGCAACATATGCAACAAATGCAACATATGCAACATGTTCATCATATACAACATATGCATCAATGCAACATTATTAGCGTAGGTAAAAGGTGTAGAAGAAACATCTGGCCTCTCAGCCTGCTCTCGTAAGAATCGTGGCAACAGTAGCTCGTATTATCCATGTGAATTTATGCCCTTGCTATAAAAGGGGACTTTCGTTTATTCAATTGCAACGCAAACTTGTTTATCTCTGGAGTCAAGACCATTAACGTAAGCAAAAAAAGTCGTCTAAAATACTTACATATGCATATTTCATAAGCATAAGCCTTCAGAGATTTTAAAACTTTTACATTTCGCTTGCTCTTTTTGCACTAGTTTTTTCCGCTCTAGCTCTGTATTTGTCTCTCTCTCTCTCTATCTCTCACTCTATATATATTTATATATATTCCTGCATAGATACATTTTTGTGTTCAGCTTTTTGTAGCTGTCATATTTGGTTTTCTGCATAATTTGGCATCTGGCAAGCTCTGCTCTGGCCGGCTTTGCTCCGCTCTGTTTCATCCATTTGGGCTGTCAGTGGCCTCTGCCCAGCAGACGAAAGGAGTTGAGGAGGACAGCAGGGACGACAAGGACGACGACGACGCTTATCTCAAATTTTGTGGCTAAACGCATATTCTAACACAAATTTTTGTCATGTTTTTGCCGTTGTTGTGCGAATAATTTAAAAACAGGCACCTTTGACACTTGCAACTGACACTTGGCCATGCGGATGCGGATGCGGGCTCAAGGCGAAAGGGTAGCCGTTTCGTTTGAGCCGAATGAGGTGATACCCTGAACGCTTTAATTTAATATGCCGTCGAGCGAGCAGTGGAGGACAGCAGACAGACAGCAGCCCAGCAGCAGCCCAGCAGCAGCCTGGACAAAACCAAATCCCAAAAGTGTACCCAAATCACTTTTGAAACTATCTGGCGCCTTGACGCAGTCCGAGGCAGACAGAGATAGCTATAATAAAAAATAAATATATATATATGTATATGTGTGTGTGTGTGTGTATTTAGAAAGTATGTTTGACCACAGCAAAAGGTTTGCTGCATAACCAAACCGACCGACCCAAGCATACATATTTATGAGGTCCTTGTGGATTTCCATTGAGATAAGCGCCGGCATTTAGGCAACAAGCGATTGCCCAGCGGCTACACGCAGAGAACCCTTCCCAGCACTTGCTTTTATTTTCTTTTCGCTTTTTTTGTAGGTCTTGTTTAAATTTTTGCATTTTTATTGACAACAAATTTAATTTAAATGTGCAAACGCCCAACTAAAGTGCTACGCCCACACACACACACACACGCGCCCACACAGTTTGAGCAGCATAGCGAAAGTTTTGTGACGAATCAATTGCCTCGGTTTCAGCGGCGTATACGTAATGAGCCTTTGTTTAAACAGCCAGACTAAGGGCCATGGCCAAAAGGCGAAGAGAAAGACGGTTGAGCAAATTAAAGCGCTGAACAAAACACGAACAGAGCCGAAAAAAGAAGAAGGAGAGAAAAGAAACTAACGAGCTGACGAACTCAAGTGGAGCAGCTCGAACCACTCGAGCACAAAAACTGACAACAGCATGAAAAATTGTCACTGGCCGAGAGTTAACCGAGAGACACAGCGAAGGCAAGAGAGAGAGAGGGGGACAGAGAGACAGAGAGAGAGCACGGCCAGCAGGCATCTTTGGCCATGGCCATTGCCTGCAAAATACTCGAAGAGTAACCGGAAATGTTGCTTAATAAAAACGGATATACCAATTTAGTTTTGTTCAAACAGCAACAAATACAGCAACAATAATGCCAGCAACAACAACAACAACAACAACAAGCATGACCAAAGCAGCAATGAGTAACGGAATAAAACAGCTACAGACGACAACAGACGATAAGCTTGCTATGTGAAGGGGGGGCTTTGGTGTGTGTGCGGTGGTGGAGGCGGGGGATGAGGCGAAAGGGTAAGGCAAACAGAGCGAGCCGAGGGGGAAAGAACTGGCTGACTGCAAAGCTCAAATAAACACAAAAATAATAGAAATTCATTTAAAGTTAAAGCGCAAGTAAAACAAAAGAGCAAAACACAAAAAAAAGGAGATTGAGAGAAGTAGAAAAATAGCTGCGAAATATTTATTCAAGCTAGAGCATACCCTACCGAAAGCTGAGCAATTAATATGAATAAGAATTGCAGATAAACAAGTTTAAAGTGGAATTTATACCATGCTTAGTTGCCAGAAAATTTAAATATAAATAAGGAAAAATGCAAATAAATAAATAAAAAAAAAAAAAAAATATTTTTATTAAAATAAAAAAAAAATAAATATTTTTATTCAAATAAAAAAAATAAATTAAAACAAAATTAATAATAAATTATTGAATTATATTTTATAAAGAAAAAAAAATAAAATACAATTAATAATGTAATAAATAATAAATAATTAATAATGTAATAAAAAATAAATATTTTTATTCAAATAAAAAAAAAATAAATTAAAACAAAATTAATAATAAATTGATTAATTATATTTTATAAAAAAAAATTAAAATACAATTAATAATGTAATGTAATTTGTTGTATTGTATGTAAATAAAAAATTAATATAATATTAACAATGATAATTAGTTTTACTTTATAAAAAAATGATAAATGAAAATAAAATTAATAATGATAATTTATCTTATTTTATTTAAAAAAATATATAATTTCAATAAAATTAATAATGAGAATTTTTATTATTACTTTTTTTGTTTAATTTATTTTTACATATAATTTAACTAATATTCTATTCAACTAATGTTATATACAATGTTCTTTGTTCTGCTTTGTTCAGCTTGTTATCTGGACTTTGCTCAATCTGCAGCTGAGCACTTCTAATGGATTTACTATGTTCTCTCATTAGCAGCATTTGTAATGCAAGCCAGAAACCCTCAAACCCTCAAACCCTCTCGCCCTCACTTGCCACATAAAAAAAAAAGTGGAAAACTTTAAATACCCAGCACGCAGCTAAGCAAATCACAGGGTATATATATATATAAAATAAAATAAAAATACAGTAAACTGAAATAAAGCAAAGCTGAGCACAGCAAAGCAAGGCAGAAGGAGAGACAGAGGAGAGAGAGAGAGAGAGAGAGAGAGTGGAAAAAATTTAGAAAACTGTGAAAAACAACTCAGCGTTAAAGTGCACAGCGCAGTGATCAGGATCAGAGGGACAATGGGCCAGGCAGCAGCCATTCTGCGGCATGTTGAATATATTTGCAGAGTGGGGCAGGCTTACATAGGCAGGCTTACAAAGGGGGCGGAGTTGGGCGGGTTTGCCTATACAGGGTATACAGGGCTAGGGTTAGGCTATAGAGTACGGAGAGGTTTACTGTCGCTGAAGTTTAGAGCACAGCTCGAGTGCTGCTATTTCTCTTTTCATTTTTTGCGACTATTCTTCTCGTTCTTGTTGTTGTTGTTGTTGTTGTTGTTGTGTTGATGGCGGCCAGGCCGCAATTTTTGTGTTTTAAGTTTTTAAGCTTTTTAGTTTTTCAGTTGTTTTTTGGCATTTTTGTGTGTATGTGTGTGTTTGTGTGTGTTGCAAGTTTTGCGCTCTCTTTTTTTGTTGTCGTTGCTTTGCGGCCAATGCAGCTCGTTTACAATTGAATGCACTTGCAACAGCCAAACAGAGAGTGAGAGAGAGAGAGTGAGAGAAATAACTGCTGCTGTGCATTGTAAGCTAGGCCAGTTCACTGGGGAGCTTTGTCTAAAAACAAATGACCAAAATGACACATGGCCCGGCAGCGACGCCAGCACAAATATTTAGGCCAAAAACGTGACCCCAAACTCTTACCTCTAAATGCACTCAACGCAATAACTAAGAAACTGACTGACCGATTGCATAATGCTGGCATTGCAATTGCTGAATTTATGTAAAATTTATATATACATTGAAGAGCGCTTAGAATGACAGCTGGAGAGGGTGGAGTAGAAATTTGTGCCTACCTACTGAAGTTAAATATAAATTGAAAGATTGAAAACAGCGTTAATATATATCATATGTCATATCGATACATAACGGATTGCCATAGAAGTTATATTCAACATAGATTAGGTCTATAATGAAACAAAACCTTGATGCAAATTTGAACTCGTCTCTAAAATTGAGTTGGATTAGTGGGATAAAAGTGATTTTGGTCTAGTTTTCTAGTTTTCAAGCTATGTAATATTGGCTTTGGCTTCATATGGCTTGTTAAAAACAACATTTTTAAATTCATCTAAAAATTATATATATATTATATTAAAAAAAAAAAAAAAAAATACACACACACACAGCTAACTTTTCATAAATTAAACTAAATTGTTTCATTTTTTTTTTCCAAAATATATATAATTTTTTAGAGTTTTGGCAACAAGAGTATCTAATACTACTTGCCTCTACATTAGTTGCTCAACCCATAAAAATTATTTTAGATATTATCAGGAAATTGCATTGCAATCATAGAGAGAGACAGAGAATAATTAAGACAAGCATTAACAAGAACCAATATACCCGCTCAACATTTTGTAAAAACAAAAACACAAATTGCACTGCATCAAGCCGTGCTAGATCACAGAAGTCAAGCATTTGCTGTATATATAACTCAGTAGGCTCATAATTAGACTCGAGAACTGCCGTTACGCCTAGAGATTTGTCAATTTCGGGGCTTTGAAAAGGGTTTAAGGCGCAAAATCGTGCGGAAAATGGCTACGAAATGTTTTTTTCAATGGGGTTTAAGCTGAAGATGTGCATGAGCTATGTGCGCGTGTGTGTGTGGGTGGGTGTGGTCTCCCATGCACAGCAGGCAGGCCAAAACTGAGGCTGTAGCTGGAGCTAAGCCGAGCCAAGCGGAGCTAAACTAATGGCTGGGAACAAAATGTTGTTTCAAGCTGTGTGCACGAGCGAGTTCAATGATATTTTGCCATGTTTTTCTTGCTTTGCGCCCCTGTTTTTGCGCGCGCGTGTTTTTCTTTTTCTTTCCTCTTTCTTTTTTTTTTTTTTTTGGCGAGGACCGGCGCTGTCATAAAAATTCGCCATAGGAAACAGCCGCCAAAAACCTACGCAATGTTTTTTCAAAATGAGCACAACAACAATAACAACAACTGAAATAGCAGCAGCAGCAACAGCAACAACAACAACAACAACAACTGGGTACCAGCTGAGCGTGTGTGCTGTGCGGCCGCCTTCAAAGGAGTACAAGATAAATAATGGCCTCCACTGATGAGCGAGCCGTAGGAGCAGCGCGAAGAGCAGAATTCGTTCTGTTTTCCATCACCTTCCACTTCTTTTTATTGTGGTGCTAGAAGAGGAAGCAGAAGCAAAGCTAATACAATTCAGAGCTGGGATGATTGAGAGCTCGAGCATTGCCTGAGGTTGTGCCGAAAGTATTACTCAAAACGTTGAATAGTCGTGAGTGAGCGCTGTAGCCACGCAATGCTCCAAATGATAGATAGGCCAACGGAATCAATTAAATAAATGTAATGTCAACTGGGGCCCAAGGTGAGCGGCGGAAGTGGGGGCGTTTTATAAATGGGTCAGCCGAGAGACATCTGCAATATGTCAAAATAAAACATATTCCATATATAAAGCTAAACATAAAATATAAATAAATTGGAAAAGATTAATGTAAGCTATGCCAAAGGTAATACAAAATGTATATGGATCTAAGTATACATAGAGCTAAAGAAAATTATATGATTGTGTAAAGTGGTATAAAAATCAATTACAACATTTATAAATAAAATATAATTAAATATAAAACACTTAAAAAATAGCTAAGTAAAAAAAAAAAAATATATATATATATAAAAATCTAAGAAATCTAGAAATTCCGAAAGTTTATAATATAAGATTAATTTTTAACAAGACCAAGAACAGCTTTTACATATAGATATATATATTTATATTGATATATAACTGTTCATTATTCATTATAATAATATTAAAGATCTTTCGCCTCTTTTCAAGCCGTTTGTAAAATTTCCTCCCATTCCTCATCCGAAGCACATCTGCTTGATCTTGCGCCGTTTGTAGTTTGAGCATAATTGGATTCGGAATATTGTTGGAATAGTAACGCTCTATTTGCATATATGTATGGACAATATGCAGAGGCAAAAGACACTGCCAATTGTCTACATACATACATACATATAAACATGCACACTCCCTCCTTAGTATCGAACAGCACGACGTTCATTGTCTCAGTCGCCCGCCTGCGGCTAACATAAAATTTACTCAACTAAATAGACGAATAAATTGAACAAGCAGTGAGTTCGAATCTCTCGTAAAATCTCGTTAGATCCACAACTTTAGTGGCATATACATGTATAGTGTATGCATAATGGCATTTATTTATGAAGCTATCTGTAGATACTTGTCGTCTGATATACGACGCTAGACATGCAATAAGGCCATTACACATAGAAACTTTTAAATATAAACATTTTGGATATTATGCACAATATTTCCCTATTATTGTTTTTTTTATCAATTGGGTTTGGGCTCTGTCAGAAATGAACAATACAAAACGAAATGTTTACTTATCGAGTGGAGCATAGCTCAGACACATAGCAGTCAGCTTTCGATTGGCAGTGATATGATTATGGCAGTCAGCTTTCAACAGCGCTTTGGCAATGCAAATATTCATAGCAGTCAGCTTTGCAAGAGCAAAACTGAATTAGACTTTGAATTCAGTTTTCATACAGATAAAAAAATATTTTAAAAATTTTGTAACATGACCGAAATAAAAAATAAAAATTTTCTTATATATTAAACTATAAAAAATTAAATAGAAATAGAAAAAAAATTAATAGAAATAGTAAAATAATATAAAAATAACTTTAGAACTTTGGTTAACATATCACCAGCAGTTATATATCATAATAAATTTCGTATATGAATTCAGAAATTTATAAGCCTAAAGTCAGTTGGTCCACAACTGTTTCATTCTTTCCCATGCCTTTTCTTTATTATTTGCTCCATGAGTCCACACAACTAAAGTTTCATTTCGGTTAAATAAAAATCTGATTTTCTTTCTTATTTATCTTCTCTTTTTTTTGGAGCAAACAAAAGCTGCTTAGAGCTAACGTTATTTATAACATTTTATTATATTCATAGCACCGACTCCTCCGCTCCTCCACAGTGGCTTGAGCCGATTGCATCAGATATGCGCCGCCAACCCAAGCCAAGACGCCGACAATCGCTGATTAAGCAAATTATCTAGCCCTTGGGCTATACAATGGAGCGTGTGTTGGTGCGCATGTGGCTCAGCTTGGTCTCTCGCCCCGGCCCAAGGAGCTACACAATCCGCTCAATCAGGCCAAGATAAACAATCAGGACTCGCATCCCTGGAGCAAACAGCACACTGCAAACATAGCAACGCGATGCGGCGACCGAGCCGGCTGGCGAGGAGTCTGCACTAAGCCGCCGAAAACAGTCGAAACTACTTAAGAGAGATGTGTGGGAAGTGGCAGAGGGTGTGGCAGGGGCAGAGGTGCCTTTGGCCCCCCTGGCTGCTACCTTAACCTCCACATATATATATGTACATCCTTTGTCCACCTTTTGCTGATTAAGGTGAACACTCTGGCACACTCTGGGCGCATGAGTGACGGCAGCATTGTTAACGCCGTTCAACTGTGACAAATACGTTCGCCAGCTTATACGCCAAACGCTCACACACATACACACACATACACACATAACTTGGTATCACATAACATATGTTCCTGTGCATGTTGGCGGCTTAGAAATATTATTTATGAACCAGCCAACGCACACAGACAATGAACGCCTTCTTTTTGTCCACCTCCTCCTACTCCTCCTACATCTCCTACTCTTCCTCTTCCTAGCTCTGCCTTAGCACCTAACATCTAGGCGATTCCTCGCCTCCTACTTCTGACACTTGTAATTTTTGCTGAGGTTTTTGCACGTTTAGTAAATAAATCACGCGTTTGTTGCGGCCTCCTCTGACCTCCTCCCTACAAGCCACATATATGTATATATCGCCATCCACTCCCACTCTCCCATTCGCTGCCTCTTCCTCTTCCTCCACTGACACAAAATGTTGTATGTCATTTTTTATATAAATAATTTGCTTTTGGGCAGTGGCTGGCCAAAAGTTGGTCAGCCTTATGGTTGTTGTTGTTGTAGTTGTTGCTGTTGTTGTTAGTTGTACACTGAGCAAAATTAGGTGTGAATATTGATAAATAATACAGTGCATATTTTAATAATATTTCTATATATTTATATTTATACACTAAGCAAATATTTTTAATTTTTATATAAATTTTTTTAATTTTTAATTTTTTAATTTGAATTATTTATATTTATTTTATTTATAATTATTATATTTCTTTTTCTTTTTTGCATGTGTATGATGTACATATGTACAACTATGCACTGATATACTCATACACAACCATACACACACACACACACACACACACACACACACACATACACACACATACACACGAACACCAGCTGACCTGAGCGCGTGTGGTGTCTCTGATGATTTATTATGTGTGGCCTATTAACGTATGCCTGCTCATGTGTGTGTGTGTGTATTCTGTATGTGTGTGTGTGTGTTCATTGGTTACCCTTGGGGGGCCATTGTATTTGTTACAATAAATAAACGCAAATCTATAAACTAAACAAAACTAAATACATGTCTGAGCACAACCAAACAGACACACACAGAGAGAGTGAGAGAGAGAGAGAGAGAGAGAGAGAGAGAGAGATTGAGAGAGGGAGGTGGAAGTTGGCCTCAACTGGCAGCTACAAGCGACATTTAACATGACTTTGGTCATGTTGCAACTTCGAGTTGTTGTTGTTGCTGCTGTTGTTGCTGCTGCTGTTGCTGTTGCTGTTGGTGTTGGCAAAGCTAATAAGCACGAAGTTGTCAATGTGTCAATTTAATTAGACAAGAAACGCAACCTACAAATGACACCAAATTGAATTATTAGACAACATTTACCACGGGCGCAGTCCTCGACGGAGTTGCGCTCGAGTCGTGTTCTGTATTAACAGCAGTAACATGTGTTGACCTCTTCTCGTTGTTGTTGTTGTTGTTGCTGGGTGTTAAATTATTGCTTGTTGTTGTTGTTATTGTCGCTGTTAACATTGCACAACATTTGCGACACATGATTTGTTGAAGCGACTGCTCAGGGAGAAGCGAGGCCAAAAATCAAAGTAGGCAAGAATTCGCATTGCGCATACGACACGTGCGCCAGGCTAAGACCTGCTGCAGCCGAATGCCAAAGCAAGAAATCAAATCATTTATGCTGCTGCTGCTGGCCCATCAATAAAGCCCATTTGACAGCCCAGAACTAAGAAGCCTTGGCCGAAACAATTAACGCGGCTTTAATGATTTATGTGCGTGTGTGTGTGTGTCGTGCATTGTGGGCACCCTCATTGTGGGTTAGTTAATTATGCCTGAGCGCAACTGAATGATGAGCTGCCTGAGAGGTTTATGCTTTTGCGAATTCCTGGTCAATAGATTTGCGAGGCAATCGAAAACGGGGATTAGGTTCAGTTGTGAGCATAATTGGAAGGCCGCACTCGATTTCGACTGCACAGCGCAATAGTTTAATGAGCTAGGGAATATGTATATATATGCAAAGGATATATCTTGTGGCAAAGGCGCTACGAATATGACGGCTTATGGCATAGAAGATTATGTTATGGAGAACTGTAATATGATGGGAATGAACGTGGTTTGAGGTTATGTAATGCATTTCCTATGGGATACGGCATAAGACATTAGGCAATTAATGGATAAGAAATGGATAATTGAATATTAGATATTACATATATTTTTGTTGAAAATTGTGCAGCAAATTTCTCAGGTCTCCAGGTGCTCAGGCTTTAAGTGCTTGTCTCACAGGGCTCGCATTATCGTTAGAAATAATCTTTACTCGAATTAGCCGTCTCTGAAGAACGATTATGTACGCCGTGAAATGTCGAAAATGCACGATAATATCAACGAACATAATCATTAATACTCTACAAACACAATGAAATTGAGATATGGAAGATATTTGTTCACCAACTTCTTTAGTCTGAGCTTGCTCTATATTTTTCGACCCCGACTTGTTCAATCATATAAATCTCGAGCAGCTGCCGTCGCCATGTCTCTTTTTGTCTACCATTCTCCAGCTCTCTCATTATCAGCTTTTCGCGTTGTTCTCAGTCTTGCAGCGCCGTTTCTCTGCGTATTCTCCAGTTGACTCTGGCAGTCTCATTCTCTCGCTCTCTGGTGGGCCATTCAGTGCGCTTGCTTAATATGCAAATTTGATGGCTTTAGCTATAAAATGCGAGCCGGCAACATTTTCATTTTCAAATTTCACTTGGTAAATTTTAACTACTTTTTGAGTCAACTTTTTGCAAGGCACTCGACGCTACTGCCCATTCCAGCTCCAGCCTCCCTCTCGCACTGCCTAGCCCTCTCATTCTTTCTCTGCTGTGCCCTTTGGCCTGGAGCATTTGATAGTCCTTGGCTGTGAACCCGTTTGAGCCATTGTTTGTCTATTTACACGGGCTCATTAACATTTGAAATGACTTTTTGCTTTTGCTAGCCAACGAACATTTTCTCATGCGTTGAGTTATTTTAATGTTTCGGCTCGGTAAATATAGCCCCAATTCCCTGCCCAGCTGCTTCAACTCTCTCAACTCAGCCCGGTTTCATCACTTGTTTTAATTTCTTTGCATTTGGCATTAAATAAAATTTGCAAAAATAATTTTTTACCAACTTAAAAAAAAGAAGCTTTTTAAACATTTACACATCATACTTTCGTCTTTTTTTTTCCTTCTATAATCAGTTAGAAGTACGACAGAAACTCAGAGAGGGAGAGAGAGAGAGAGAAGACTAAGCGGATGTGAGTGCGATGGACTCGCTGCTTGGCACTCTTTTATGCTAATTTGCGTAATTATGCGCTTCATAAAATCACTCGGCTCCAGAAAGTTGAAGTTTCCACTTGCCGACATTTGTTGCTCTCAGTTGATGTTGTTGTTGTTGTAACAATTAACAACAGCAGGTTGAGTGTAGAGTAGAGTGGCGAAACAGTAGGCAAAACGCAATACAAATAACACATAAAATATTGAAAAAGTTTCTGTACCATAAGCCAGACAGAGAGAAATAGAAAGAGAGAGAGAGAGAGAGAGACGCAAACATGAAATGAAAATTATGAAAATTCATAAATGAGTCGTGCCTGGCAGAAAACTTATAGCACGGAAACCAAAGCAACATCAAATTGCTTTTCCAGAGAATACCCTGGTTCGCAAAAAACAGGGTATTCACGTAATATGCCACACAGTTGTAATAGTTGTGTGAAAAGTTTAATTAATTTATTTATTAAAGAAAAAAAAAAGAAACTTTGTCTTTTCTACTGTCAACTTTCTTTTTATATTGTATAAATAGCAGCAACTTGTTCTCAGTTTTCTAATTCAGTTGAAGATTAGTCGTGATTGGCTGTTGCTGATGCTCTCGTATCAATGAGCAGCTGAGAGCGTGCAAAAGTTGCTGTAAAAAAAATGTTATCCCAGTGAGTTTGTGCTCAATGTCTGCCTGCCACGACAGAGCGAGAGAACGATACAAATAGCTATTGCTGAACATAGTCCTGCAAGCTGCTGAGTGCGAGCGAGATGACACTTGAACGCATTGGGCAGCGCCGTTATAAATACAATGGCCGAATTGAACGCGGCATTGCTATTGGTCACAATGGAGTACGATCAAATTGACAGGCTCGATATATGTGCATGCGATAGTTATGCGCAAATTTATTTTTAATAATAAGACTTGTTTATATCTTTTCAACTTGTTTCTTTCATTTCCTAGGCCCAATCATATGTATTTGTTCACACGAAATACATTTTATGGGGTATTTAATAGCCAGCACAATTCCACATGAAAATTATACTTCTTTTTTTTTCGTCGTATGCATACCAAAAGTTCTTGTAATTGGTTTGTTCGCTTTCAAGAGAAATCTTTGCGAATGAGGCTTACAGCTTCACGCCTGCTCGACAGTCAAAATATTCGTGTATGCTTCATTTGCTCGTTGAATAATTGAACATTGAGTCCACACACCCACTCAGCAAAGGAGTCAAGTTGAGGGAGACAGAGAGAATGAGAGAGAGAGAGAGGGAAAGGGAGAGAACGGAGTGGGAGTGCGAATTGAGTGACGTGAGTGCTGGGTATTAGCTGTCTTGTCTCGGCTTAAATATTTATGATATTCACCGGGGCAGTGACTGCCAAACTGTGCTGATGGCATTAATTATGCTAAAATTTTCAATTGTTGTTACAACGTTTTGTATAATTTACAATGCGGCTAATGAGCAGCCCATTGGCAGCCGAGAGCTGAGCGTATACAATTTCAATATAAAGCTAAGGGTATTTACGAGGTCCGCTTAAAAAGTTTGTTTCAAAGTATTTTATATAGAATCGTGTGTATCTGTGTCAGCTCATTTAAAGTAATTTCCATCAAATACTATATGCTTTGTTTCAAATCAAAACTGAACATACCTTTATATATATATATATATTTATATAAATATACATATATCTTGAATATTTTGTTATGCCCATTTAAATCAATTCCATCTAGGCTTGCTTTACCCTTTGAACAGACCTCTTATGCAACACATACACACATATATGTACGTATATAAATATATGCCTATACTTGACTTTTGTTATAAAACACCTGCCAATGTTTTATTTGACAGCTTAATCTGACATTGCATAACAGTTTCGCTAGCTATCGCATCTATTAATAATCGTATTCCTGGTGTGCCTCACGTGTGCATATTTTATCAGCCCGGAGCAAGCTGTGCGTGATATGTTGAATAGTTGAGCGTTTGCGTTGTTTGATGATTGGCATTCAACTTGATTTTAGCCTAAATTCAAATTTGGCTACGCACACTAGAATTATTTCACCATCGATATTGTAATTTACAGCTATGCTTTAAATAAAGCAGCAAAGCTATGAATATATGCAGAGAACTATGAATATAGCTGTCATTAAATGTTTTAATAATGTGTAAGAACTGTAATTAATTATATAAATTTAATAACTTAACTTAACTTAATTATAAATTTTGGTGTGTTTTAATATTCATTTCTATTTTATTTGTAAATGCATTCTTTTAAATAAATTTAATTTATATATATATTATTGTTATATTTTTAATTTAATTTAAATTAATATAGATTTGATAAATATAATAAAAATATTCTGAATTGTTATTTTTGCACTGAAATTTAATTTATATCAATTAATAATACTTTTATAACTATAATTCAAATATTACGTTATATTTAAAATACAAATTTAATCATGATTGTTTATATTTCTAAATTTAATTTTGAGTCATATTTAAAAATTAAATTTCTTGAATCTTTTCGGCAAAACTTTTGTTTCGAAATTCAGGAACTAGGGAATTATCATTTTCAAATAATGAATTATTTGTTCTTTAAAGTTTCTTGTGCAACAAAAAGTAGCTGCATTTCATTTACATTTTAAGTGAAATGTTTTATAAAATATTCAAATAGATTCTATGTCGTGCCAGCGTCAGTCGAGGCGTTAAAGCTGACATCGTCTAGATTTTTGTGGCACATGAGCTAAATAAGTTACTAAGTAAAATTCAATTGAACTATCGAACGAACAATTTCAGGTTTCAGCCTGTGGAGTCATCGCAATTGAACAGAAGTTTTTGTTGTTGCTGTTGTTGTTGTTGTTCGGCCTGGCACATTTTGCCATTGAAATGCAAATGAAATTGAATTGTTAATTTCAAATAGAAAATCCTTGTGGGCCATTCATTCAATATTGAATGTGTTCGCAATAAATGTAATGACTGGCACAGTTTTTCTCGCTTTTCCTGCCATAGCATACACCCCCGCCTTCGCCCTTGCCGCTCCTTGCCCAGTTGCCCGCTGGCTCATGCAACTGCCGGCCAAATTGGCACGCAAACAAATTTGGTAGGAAACGTGGCCCGTTATTTTTGGCATGACAGCGCGCGCGAGAGTGCAAAGAAAATGCCATTTTATATAGAATATATCTATATAGATTTGCCATATATGCGCTTCACTCTCCCTCTGTCTCTCTTTCTCTCTGTTTCTCCATCACATATATAAAGCATATGACGTTTCCGTTTCCGTTACACCCATTGAAAATTGTGAGCAGCGACAACTTTTATGCGTAAACATTGCCAAAAAAAAGTGAGAGAAAAACTGAAGTCGAAGCGGCCAAATTTCCACATAAAAGCGAACTTTGATCATTCATAAAAAATATGAAACGTTTTTAAACACAGATTTCTGTCTGGCCAAAACATTGAAAAAAAAAGCATATATTTCCTTTTTTCTTTAATTTTATATATCATGTGAATGAAAATGCTTTTAAGTGGTTTTAAAATAAAGTATAAATAGTTCTTATATGGACTTTTCATTGAATTTCATTTAATGCGCTTCAATTCGAAGCTGGTTAACTTGCAAAGCCAAATAAATGCGGAAAGCACAACTATTTAACCCTTATACACATACACACACACGCACATAGCCTAGCTATAGATAGCCAAAAAAAAAAAAAGAAAAGAAAATAGAACCAAAAGCTTCACATTCTCGAAATACGTTGACAAAGGTCGAGACCTCGTTTACCTGCCAAAAGGTTGCCAGACCGTGCAAAGGGTGTGATTATGCCGCTGACACATGACACCTCCAACTCACTGCAAAGTGGGCATGTACAAATGTATGTGTGTGTGTGTGTGTGTGTGTGTGTGGTCAAAATATTGCCCCCAAAAAAGTAACAGAAATATTGTAACATATTTTGCAGCGTCGCCCAAACAATTTGCAGAGTTTTTCTTTCTTTTGTTACATTTGCTAAGGGTAGTACAGTTATGTAAAGGAGGTCTGGACTTGACTCGACAGGGAAGATGGATGGTTCTATGATATATGTATATGTCATTCATTAAATATTAAATAAATAAAATACAACATTTATAATTCTCAGATAAGAATAAGTGAATGAATGAAAAGGCATATTTGAAGAAATTACTATATTAAGTATTTTTTTAAATAATAAAGCAATTTTTCAAGCATAGTAAAGAGTTAAAAAATAATAATTAAAAAAAATATCAATATGTAATAAAATTAAAAAAAAAAAATGTTTAAAATATCATTCCTTGAAAATAAATATTTTTCTGTTAAGTAAAAAAAAATTAAACTGACAAAAAATTATAAATCTATCAAGCAACTGTTATACAACATAATATTACATAATATTACCTATTTCATAAATTAACAGTGCATATAAAAAGTTCGCTTATATAAAAACAGTCAGATAAGATGATATATATCGTATAACACTTATAACACACTGCATAATAAATCTACGCATATATAATATAGTGTTATATATGTATAATATAAGATTTATAACTTGAGTATAACACTTTTTGTTATACAATAATATAAAAATGTATTATACATCAATTCAGTATACACATATATCCCATTCCTGCTCAAGTATAACACTTTACTTGTATAACACCTGCAACTGAGTGCATCTCCTATTCGACTTTGGCTCATTTCACTTGCTCTTTGCCGTTATTTGGCATTGTGTTTGTTATTTCTTTTTCGTGTACCCTTTTAGCACATGTCAAAGCATACTCTGAACGCGTTGCCATTTCGTAACACCTTTTTCACCTTTCTATGACTTTTCGAATCCGCTCAGATGTTGCGCTCTGCCATGCCTCAATGTTGTTGTTGTCCTCGTTGGTGTTGTTGTTGTTGTTGTTGTTCTGTTTTCTGTGTATTTGGTTGGTTGCTGGCGCTTTCAAAATGCCATTTAGAAAATTCAATAGTGCTTTGATTTTGTTTTCGTTTATTTTCACAAAGTGTTTTTTCGGTGCCCCCAACCCCACCCCAACCCCACCCCAACCCCAACTCTAACCCCAAACAAGCTGAGCCCCAGCAACAACGTCAGCGCCAATGCCAGAGCCAGCGCCAGTTGCCCCCCAGCTAAGCCATTGCATGGCTCTTGGCCTGGTCATCAGCAGCGACTCGCCTCGACTCGCCTCAAATCGATTTCGCGTTGTTTGTTGATTTTTCGCTGCGTTTTGTTTAGCGTGAAAATCAAACTGTTAATTTGCGCTTTTGTCTGCATCGATTTGGTGCGGTTCAATTCGCCTAGACTCTCGGCTGGAGCGTGGCACAACTCTAAAAAGCCTTCGCTGCCAGGCGCCACCCACACACGCACCAAACACCGCCCACCCCCGCCACCTCCGAAAAGCACTTTGTGCTATTTGTTCGCTTGTTCAACTTGTTTTTCGGTTAGGTGAGCGCCTTTGTTTATGCGCTGGCCGGCCAAATTAATGTTTGTCTAAAGGATTTAATAAGTAAATGATTTTACATTTTGCCAACTGGCAAACGCATCAGCTTTTAAGGGCTCACCCAGCCTCCCTCTCTCTCTCTATGTTTCTCTGCCTCTCTCTCTCTCTCTCTCTGACTGACTGCTTGAAGCATCATGAAATCATCAATCAACATCAATTCAAATCCAAGTCAAAAGATGAACAACTGATAGACAATTGAGGAGGAAATTGAAAGCCAAAGACTTGCACTGACTGAGCGAGAGAGATGGAGAGAGAGAGAGAAAGAGAATGTAAGTGTGTGTGAATGCGAGAGTGTGTATGTGTGTGTACACATAATTTATCAATATTGAATGATGTGCTACTACTACAAATATGAATAGAAAGTGTTTCGCTTTAAGCAACAGTTGGCAGAGGGGAAAGCAGAAGGAACACAATGATGCGGAAGAATAAAAGGAAACAAAGGGATATATAAGAAGAGAAAGAAATGGAAATTAAGAAAGAGTGAGAGAGAGAAAGAGGGAGAGAGAGAGATAGAGGGAGATAGAAAGAGAGAGATAGATAAAGAGATTTGGATATATTCAAAGAAATAGACAAGAAAAAAGAGATAAGAAAAGATCTGCTCAGAGAAGTGGAGAGAAAGAGAGAGGCAGAAAAATTGAGAAGAAGAAGAAGAATCACAAAGAGAAATAGAAGACGAGAGAGTCAAATAGTGAAAGAAAATGAGAGACAAGACGAGGACGGACGAGAGAGACAGCTTTAAGAGCGCATAGACATGCAGAAGAATTGTGACAGAGAGAGAGAGAGAGAGGATGGGATGAAGAGTGAAAGAAATAAACAGAAAAGGAGTAAAGGACGAGTGAAAGAGTGACCTAGAGAAAAGAAAAGAGACTAATGTAAATAAAGAATGATAATGAGAGAAAAGATAGACTAAGAACAACAAAGAGAAGCGATTGGGCACGAAAGCTGAATAAGATAGAGACGCGAGAGAAAAAATAAGCAATCTGAAACTATATGTATGCATATGTATATAGTTTATGTAATGCAATCAAGAAAATGCAAAACAGAAAGAGAGTGAGAGAAACAGAGAGAGTGAGAGAAAGAGAGAGACAGAGAGAGATAGAGAGAGGGAGAATGCGAAAAGCAATTCAAAGTTAAATAAAATGTAAATAACATAGCTAAACAAAAGCCTCATTCAAATATTTCGATATATCATCTATCATATACAAGCTTCAAATTTATTTTATTTAACAAAAATTCCCAAGTTTTATGATTTGAAAATTATGCACACGTTCCTCTTAGTCGTGATTGACAGCTGAAAATTCACCACAGCAACCGAGGAGGCAGAGACTTGAGAGCGTCTTGCACTATAGTTAGTTAGCCTAACCACAAACTAGTTAAGAGTGCACGAGTGAGGGAGATGGAGATGGAGGCAAAGAGCGAGATAGGGATAGATGTCAGCCAAGTGTTTTGCCATCAATTTTGAGGCATTTGTTTGCTTTTGTATTTGGTGCCTTGGCTAAAAATTAACTTCATGCCAACTATTAAAAAGTCTTATTAGATTGCTTTTATGGCAAAGTTTTGGTTGATGTTGCCGTTGGCAATGCAGCCCACTGTCTATCCCCCTATCTCTCTCTCTCTCTGTCTCTCTCTTTCTGGCATAGACATCACACGATGCTAGTTACTTTACTTTTAATTACTTTTGTGAAAATTCATTTATCACTTTTATCCCAGCTCCAACTCAAGCTCAAAGCGTGGCGACCGACTGACTAGCGCCTGCCCACCCATTCAAGATCTATGCGAAGGGCCATTTTTCACTGGCAAACTTTTCACACACACACGCACACCCATACACACAGGAAGAACTGGGAGAGGATATAAAATTGAACGCCCTTTGGCCAGTCATCGGCCAGTTTGGCAGCTGAAAAAGTCAAGTGGAAATTCAATGATGCCATTAATTGGCCAAAGTTTTCACTTATGCTCTGATTTTTAGCCCCCACACATACACACCCACACACACACACACGCTCTGGCCTTGGCTAACAGCTGAAAACTGTGCCAGGAAGTCGAAATGTTGCTGCCTGCTAAATTTACGGTTTCCCAACTGCAACTTTTTTTTAGTTTTTCTGTCGATGGGTGCGAGGGAGGGGGAGGGCAGCGGAGGGCAGCTAGCCAACTGTGCAGCCAAATTGCATGAAATCAGTTTAGCTACAGCGAACACGCCTACAACACACGACTCCCCGTCGCCCCACCGAATTGCCCATTTATCTTGCCCAATCGCAACTAGCTGCTCCAACCTAAACGTTTCCTGCATGCGCCTCACACTGCCCCACCTCATGCCACATGCCACAGCGCATTCGTTGAGACTTTCCAGAGAGCCTTGACAGACAGCTTAATATAGATCGCAGATCGTTCTGCGTAGCTTTGAGAGGCGTCGTTTATATTCCCGATTCATCATTA
>NW_022045860.1:2379960-2404102 GCF_001654015.2 Drosophila navojoa | reverse complement strand
ACCTATTAAACCTATATGCTCCTTTGGCACTTTTCGAGCGAGCATCTATCTATGCGCATGCAAAATTGATGTTTTCTTAGTTTATCGTCACTTGAAACGCAATTAAACTGTTTGCACCGCAGGCTGTCCGAAACAATATACATAGCATGTGTGTGTGTGTGTGTGTGTGGGTTGATTGACAGTGGCCCAAATTGAAAGTAAATTGAATGTAAACAAATATGCAGTGGAGCGCCGAGGGGCACGCTTAAGCGGCAAGTGAGCTGCAGCAATAACAATAATTATTAATGGGGCTCGAGTCACAAAAATTAAACAAGCCAAATACTCGAGGGCAACATTTCTGTTGTTGTTGATGATTGCAGGATGTGTGTGTCGCCCTCTCCCTCTCCCTCTCTCTCTCTGTCCTGACTTGAGCTACATATTTTATGCACAAATGTTGACAAAATGCCGGAAATTCAAGGAAAACAATGTGCAAAAGGGAAGGAAAAATTGCGACAAGATTTATGAGCTGTTGAGCCGCTGCACAAATTGCAAATTGAATGGGGCATCAGCATCAGCATAAGCAGCGCCCGCATGAGCTGACGGCCGACGGGGGAGTTAAATCATCATCATCTTCATACTCATCTTCATCATCAGCCGCCGCCGCCACGCCCACTCGCTGTCTGAGTCAGCGTCTAGACTTCCGTCGAGACACTGCAAATGGAAATTTAAATGTAATGTCCTCTCGCATTTTCGACAAACGACGCCGAAGACCACTCCAAGCAGCATCCGGTGGGGCTGAACCTGTGCGGGGGGGTGCTGGACACATGATGTTGCATGCAGCGTAAGCAATTGGCCAACGGCCAGTTAATAAACATTAATTGTACAACATTTTTATGGCCCCATCAAGAGGCCGCCAATGTCATCCACCACCACGCCCACCCACCCACACAAACCACTTCTCTTACGCTGCGCTTTTGAATGCCCTAACCAGGAAAAATAGCCAAAGGGGAGTTTGTGGATGATGCGACTCACTTGGAAAATACTTTTTAAATTTGCCAACAGAGTGAGAGGTTGAGAGAGAGAGAGGGAGGGAAAGGAGGAGCAACTTCTATAGAGATTTATGGTCAATAGAAAAGCTAGACAGTTAGAAGTTTAAACAGCTTGGGATAATTCAAGATATTGCTGACATTTTAAGTGGATATTTTTGGAAATGCCTGTTGTGCTATAGAAAGCGAAACAGAATTTAATAAGAATTCTGAAGCAATATTTTCATTTAGAAAAGTCATACAAGTACAACACCGAAGCATATAAAGTAAAAACTCACAATCATAGTATATATACTACAATTATTAATTGCCTCTTCTATAAGTCTTCTATAATTAGCCACTTATCTATCAATGGAGATCTCAATCAGAGAGCATTTAAGACTCGCTTTATGAAGTCTATGGAAGCCAACAAAACATGCTCTCACTCCACGCTCCACCCATCCTATTATAACCCTGCTGCCCTCTGCCCACTCTTCCACACTTAATTTATACTTCACTCCTGCTTCTTCTTCTTTTTTATTTTTGGTTCTTGTTCTTTTGTCTTTGTGTTTCACAGTTGAGCGAATTTTCTTTTAATTAATTTTAAATGAATGTCGTTCGCTGGCGCGTCGCAAACTTTTTTGCCAAGCAGTTTCCGGCTTTTCAATGCAACGCTGGGCCAGCGATCGCAACAGGGTTAAGGAATGGGGGCGTTGGGGGCAGCCAGCGAAGGCGTGGCACTCATAGCCGTTGTCCAGCTCGGCAGCTCCAGCAACACGGCAAGCGCGTTGACTTTTAGCTTAATTAGCTTTTCGATGGCTGCATTTTCTGTTTTCATTTTCTCAATTTCTATGCTCGTCCAGCGAGTGAGAGGAGGGTATATTAGCTGTAAGTGAGCAGGGAACCATAGTTGACGTAGTTGAGATTCCTATAAGTTCCCCAACTGGACATTTTGATGGCTCAATATTGGTTGACATACATATACTTGGAGTTTGTCAGGTCAATCATTGGATCTGGCTTCCTCTAGAGATGCATATAATATAATAACTATGTAATAATAATGATATATGTATGTAGCAGCTTCTCAAGAAAAAACTCTCTATGACACTATCTCTTTCGTTTTGTTGAGGATTCCTAATCTTTGTTGTTTTTTCCTTGATAATGTGTGAACTGGAACACACCAAATATTATCGATACGTCTCTTCTCTTCCCGTTTATTCTGTGTACTCATCATGGCACTCGCTTCAACTAGAGACGGATCTTAAAGCATTCTCGTGACTATGGGTTGAACTTAGATAACAAACGTCGCAATGAATTTTTTCTAAATTTCTTATCTTATATTCTTATCTTATGTCTGCGAGACTTTATAGCCATCTCTGGTTCATATAGTTAAGAATCAAAGTCAATCTTTGGTTTCTTGGGTCAACAGATCAATGGAATCTGATGCTCATTATACAATCTATCTAATCTATTTCCTCATCAGACCTTTTCTGGGCTTATATCATAGAAAAGACTATAGCCTAGCAGAAAGGAGAGGACCGCAAGAAAAGTCCATTAATTATCAGGCATTACATATCACTATTCCTTACTGAGCGCGCATCGTGCAGCTGGTAGCATTCGCTTGCTCTGCACTCGACTTGCCTTTTACTTTCAGTGTGGTTCCATTTTTTTGCTGTCCCTTTTTTTCGGGAGTAACTTGTCTCGTGCTGCTAGTTGATATCCGGGCAGGGACTTGCAACGTGAGGCAATTATCTAGTGGGCTGAGCGAGGCGCCGCTTGCTGCAATTGCAATATATGTGGCACAACAATATGATGTTGCAAGCAGCGGCGCAAGCGGCGAATGCTGCCAGCCTTGTCGCCATTTGCCTGTTGTCCTTTTGTCTGTCCTCGCCCCCTCCCCTCCTCTTCCCCCCCTGCCGACGCCTTTTATGCAACTTTTTGCCGTCGCTATGTTATGTGTTATGTGTTGCATGTATTATGCTGAGGCTTCACAGCATGTGGCACGGACTTTCAGCTGCAGGCAACTGTCTCGCTGTCTGTCTGTCTCTCTGTCTGTCTGTCTGTCTGTTGTTTTGTTTCCGCTGTTGCTTTTGTTGTTGCCTTTGTTTGTCGTCGCTCGTTTGTTGTTTCTGTTGCCAGTCACAATTTTCAGCATTTGCTTTTGGTATTTAACATTCATTTGAAATTGTCATGCCCGCTGTTGGCTCTTTGGCTTCGCTGCCGTCCTGCTGGCTATTTTTTTTTTTTTTTTTTTTTTTTTTCGCTTTCCTTTTTTTTTTTTTTTTTTTGTTTTCCTTCATGTTCGCCTATATTTTAGACGTGTTTTTTCTCTCGCTGCTGCTGCTGCTGCTGTCGCCCTCGCATTGCACATTGCACATTTGTCCAGTGTTTGGCGTTTGGGCTCATGTCCCTGCCACGCCTACAGCCATCAGACAACTACCGCCGCTGCTGCTGCTGCTCCTGATGCCTGTGCTGATGCTTCAGCTCCAGCTTCTGCTGATGAGTGGTGAGTTGTAAGTGGTGCGGTGTGGTGGTGCTCTTGGTATTGGCGTTGAGTGTATGGCACATTAAGAGATGGCACAACACATGCTGGTTCTGTAGGTGGGCACAGACACGCCCTCCTAACGCCTACATATCATGCTAGGAAGACAGCAGCACAGAATTACATGCTGGCTGGGCGCCATGTACAGTGGAACAACACTAAGCTCACCATTAGCTATAATTTATGTAAGAACTCTATGGAAATTGTTGTGATTGGAAGCACAGATTGAGATGCAGAAAGCAGAGTGGAGTGGAGATATAAGGAAAAGAACTGAAGAAGTACTTGGCGGAAGCAGAGAGAGGTAC
Source organism: Drosophila navojoa (assembly GCF_001654015.2). The sequence goes on along the minus strand of NW_022045860.1, from coordinate 2,400,251 downwards.
CTGTTAAGGGAGAAGAAAAGATGGAAATGGGGAGGGCAGAAAGAAAATCGAGGAAAACGTTGTGGAAGAAGGCTTAGATCGACATATAGACAGAGAAAAAGGAGAGAGAGACCATGCAAAAGGAAAAGAGATAAGCTGAGAGGGAGAGGATAACAAGGCAGACAGGGAGTTAGAAAAAAATCTACAGAGTCAAAGAGGGGCAGACCAAGAATAAGAAAGATATGAAGAGCTAATAAAATTCACCTCTAATTATAATTATGAAAGAAATTTAAAAAGGAAAAAATAGTTTCCTTTTCCCTTTAAAGATCTTGACCAATTGAAAGATTCTTCAACTAAGCGAAAGCTCGCAGTCGCCTAACAAATTATTCTGAGTCACTTATTTGAGGTCTTATATACTAGCATAAAATTCATAGTCAGAGAGTTCGTAATCCTTTAACTGAGGCTTCATTTTCATTCAAATATAAGCTTGGGACATAAATTAAAACCTCTTTACGCTACGTATTCGTCGAAATGATTTGTCTATAATTTCTATTGTCTGTTGTGCTTTTGGCAGCCACTGTTTGCAGCGAGTGGCAGAAATGCTCCAGCGCAGCTTCTCGCGCCTGCTGTTCACAAAATTTATATATACAATATATTTATAAATGTATGTGTGTCTCTGTGTGTGTGTGTGTGTGTCTATGTGTGACAAGGCAATTCCTCTGTTGCTCCATAACCATTGCCAAAGTAGTTATGTTGTCGTTATTGTTGTTGTTGTTGTTTCGCTTTTGTTTCGAACATTGTTGTCGTTGTCGTTGTTGTCATCATTGCCCCGGCTGGCCCCAGCGCTGGGCTTTGGCATTGTGTTGGTGCAGGCCACGATTGTAGCTGCTAGCGCCCCAAGCATAGAAAACTTTTTATTTTTATTATATATATACATCTACATATATATGAATTTGCAACAGCCCCACCAATGAGCAAGCATACACTCACACACAGAGACACTGGGGCACACTCACACTGGCACGCTGGCACAACGGGGTTAAATAAGCTGTTAATTATGTGTTTAAAATTTCTGACATGACGCAGTGCAAATTATTTATTTACGATTTATTTTTAGCTCAATCTACATCTGTGTGTGTCTGTGTATGTGTATGTGTGTGCGACATTGCGCAATTTAGCCACCGAGCTTCCAGCACGGTGTCAAGCCTGTCGTACACGCCATATAAAGCATACGCAACGTGTGCGCCCGAGAGTCAGTCCCAAATGTCTATGTCTTTGTATTTGTCATTTTCTGTGTTCCGCCGCCAGCAACAAATTACGTACTTTGCGGCTGTGCGTGTGTGCCATTTGTCTGCTCTCACAATTGCAAACAATTACATACGGGAACAACAACTAGATTTAGTACAATCAATATATACTGTTAACCCCAAAAGTAAATAATTGACTCGGCTTTCGATTGGTATATAAAAATATTTATATTTATACATTGCTATAGCTATAAGAATAATATAGATTTTGCTCGATTCTATAGCACATTCTGATGCAGCTAAGTATAGGTGAAGTCATTAAAGTCAGCTAAAGAGTGGATCATAGATTCGCTCACAATCCTGAACAATCCTGATTACCTAATTGGTATACTCATGTTGGGTTCTGCGAGCGAGAGGTACATCCATATAGATATTTTTCGAGGCTAATCAATAATACTGGGTATGACGTATATCCCAACTGTAAGCAAAAATTGTTTAGCCGTGATTCATTATTATTTATTTGTCAACTAAGATAGCATTGAGTTTCTGACTTTTAAAACTCTGACTTTAAGAGTGAACGAGATTAACAAAGAAAAAAGTGTGTGAATCTAGGATCTTACCCAAAGACAAATGTTCATACGGATGGGCTTTCCAGTCATGATTAGAAGCTAAAAAGCAACATCTTAGGATATAATACCTCCATAATTGTACAATCTTCTATAAATGCGCATTTATATATTCAGAGCTATTGCAGCATTATCAAATTACTTATGTCAGTCTAAGAAATATTCAAGATTAACAGTAAAAGAAAATAAAATGATAGCACAATAAGGGTAAACGTAAAGTTTTAAATCATTCAAATTGCTGAATTGTCATCCATATCCATCACAATCACAGCGACAATCACTGTGACGCGTCACGAGTCACAATCGCAAATCAGTTGAGCATTTTCTGCTCTCTTTTTGTTTTTCCGGTTTTGTTTCTTGGGGCGCTAAGATTTCCGCTTAAATAATTCAAAATTTGTCGAAATGACAAATTACCCAACGTTTGCTGCCTGCATGTGTTTCATTAATTTAACGCTGTCGCACACACACACGCACACACAACGGCAGTTATATATGTATGTACATATACGCACACACGTGCGAGGCGCAAAAGCTTTGGCATTTCATTTTCATAAATTTGGCCAGCCACAGCAACAAATGACAACGGCAAACTCAATCAATTTGCGTGTGTGTGTGCGCCAGTATGTGTGTGTAAGCGTGTGTGTGTGTGTGTGTGTGTGCGTGTGTTTGTGTGAATGAGTGCGTATACGTGATTCGGTTGGGCGTACGAAACGTACTGAAGCTTCATACCACAAATTTATGCTTATTAAAAAATCAACAGTGCGCAGTGAAAAGTCAACTTCAGCATTGAATCCCGACTCCTTAAATGTGTCCTTGTTGCCGGCCATAAACTGAAATCATAAAAATCATGAACTTTTGCAAATATTGAGACGAATTCAATATGGTACAACTATTATTTTTTTTATATAATTTATATTTAAACTATGGTAGTACATTAAACTCGTACAATAGTCATAAATAATTTGTAGTTTAGATTATATTCTATACTATAAACATATATGAATTTTAAATTTATACATAAGTTCCAATATATAAATTCCAATAATTATAATAATATAATATATATAATTATTCAAAATTTAAGGCAAATTTTTTTCTTAGACTTTCTTCCTAGTCTTTCTAAATATCTCAATAAAATTTGAAGTAAATGCTCTCAGCTCTTTAGCTGCAGCAAAATGTCATACTTAACGTAAGTGAAAGCTTCATTTGTAAAGCAAAATGAATTTGATATTTAAAGAGCAACTGTCAACAGCTTGGCACACATAAATGATTGCAAGTCTTGGTCAATATATGACGCATACGACAAGTGTGCCAGCAGCAGCAGCAGCAGCGTCAGTAAATGAACTATATAGAGACAGAAATGCACGTTATACTAACGGCAAACAACAACAACAACAGATATGACAGCAACATCTACTAACGCAGAGCTTTAGCCGGCGGCCACGGCTGCTGCTGCTGCTGCTGTTGCTGTTGCAGTTGCTGCTCTGCTTGTATCCCGACGATTTAGCTGATTTATGTTGATTTGTGAGCGAGAAGTGCCAGAGCTGGTTGCGTGCTGCCATACCCAGCAGCAACAGCAACAGCAACAGCAGCAGCAAATATAGTTAGTGGGGCTTAGGCAGCCAGCAGAGGCCCAAAACGTTTGCTGCGACGCTGAGGCAGGGCAGGGCAGTAGCGTGAGCTTAATGCCAACAATAACAAGGACTTACCAACAGCTACAGTTACACACAGCAGCGGCAGAAGCAGCAGCAGCAGCAGCAACAACTACTCACTCACTCACACCCTTTGCTCCTTACTCTCACTCACTCTCACTCCCACTTCCACTCCCACTCCCACTCTCTCGCTCTCTTCTTTCGCTCAGTCCACTGAGAGCTGAAGCGTGCAGCTGTCGGCCCGGTTTGGGCTTCGGCCTCTGTGCTTCGGCTTCGTATGGCAGCTTCGGCATTTGTTTTCTGTTACGCTTCGTCGGCTCGGCAGTCGCGCCCAGCTTCGTGCTCTACTCTAAACACTGTGCCAGTCGGTCCTTCACGAAGAGTGCGGCTGCCAGCCTGCTGCTGCTTCTTCTTAATTCTGTCTCCGTGCGCTGAGCGCGTCGACGCTGACGCCGACGTAAGCGCTGCTGTTGTTACTACTGCTGCTGCTGCTGCTGCCCGAGTCACAAGTCCGAGTCCGTGTCCGTGTCGAGTTGAGTGCAGACGTTTTGTCCTCGTGAGCGCTGTGTGCAAAAAAAAAAAAAAAAGGAAAAAAAGAAAAGAAAAACAGAAAAATAAAGCAGAAATGAAAAGAAAATAGTTCAAAGCGAGCCATAGATACATTTTCCACTTCTTCTCTGGTATGGCCAAGAGCAAACACAGTTTAAACAAAAGCCTAAAAATAAAGAAAAATATATGCCAAATTCCGCACTTAAATTCGATAATTTTGGATTATAACAAATATGTATAAATATATGTATATATATGTATATACATGTATATGTGTATGTAGAAAGTGTAATATATATATGAACTGTGCTTCAATCTGGCGCTGGGCGAAAAAGAGGCGTAGCTGCAAAAATCGAAGCCAACTTTATGCATATTTCTTGGTGTAGAGAGCGCGTCGTGCGTTTGTGTGTATGCGTGTGTGTGTGTGTGTGTGTGTGTGTATGAGTGTGTAAGAGCTAAGCACGGCAAATGTGTGCTAAGAAATTGAAATATATTTGCATATATTCATTTAAATTAAATATAATATATATTTTTGGCATACATTTTGAGCTTCTTTAGCCTTTTTTATGTATTCATTTAAAATGTAAAAGTTAACAAAAAAAAAGCCAAGCAAATTTTAAACACGCACACTCACACACATACGCACAACAAAAAAGAAACCCTAAATAAATACTAAAAAGTGTAGGCAAAAAGGAGTCTGCTGCAGCGCGCGTGTATTTGACTGTGTGTGTGTGTGTATACGTTTCTTTGCCTGTATTGGTGGCACTCTGCATAAGTTAGGAGCATCGCACCGCGCCGTCAAATTCGTCGGCGTCTTCGTGCGCTTCGTTTAGTTAGCCGCCTTGACGCTTCAGCTCTGACAACCTCCGCCCCATGCGTCCTGCTAACTTGGCTTTGTTTTATTTGGCAGTAAATTGTTGTTGGCTTGGCCGCTCGTTGATTAGCCTGATGAGGCAGGCCGGCCCGCATATGCTTTTAATTGCCAAAAACGTGCAGACCCACATATCAAACAGCCAACAGACACAGACACACACACACCCAGACACAGACAGTTGGTTAGCTGTGATAAAGGAGCTCGCTTGTGCTAATGATACTGGCCCCAAAGCTTAATGGCTTAAAGTCTTAGCCAGCACCTCAAGCGCTGGCAACTGAGCCGAGAAATATATACATACATATATATATATATATGTATGTAAGATCTATAGATATATACTCGGCAGAAACTCAACGGCAAAAGCTGTCTATAAAATCTGATTAAGTAATTTGCAAGTTGGCCAACATCAAATATGCGAGCGAGGCTCAAAAAGTTGTTGGCAGCTGTATGGGGCCATGCATATTAAAGCGCCTCGTTTTGTAGGTCATCAAATATGTAAAACTCATTAATAAACTCTCAGACAAAGGCCATAGGCTCAGCACGCAGTTTCAATGGCAGCTTACACGCACACACGCACACTGATACACATATTCATAACTGAAACTTAATTAATATGAGCTAAAGTCTTATCAGGCATAATACAGTGCAGCGTGTATGTTCATGTATGCCAATCTGTGTGTGTGTGTGTGTGTGCTTATGTAATTTATTTGGCAAGGCAAAAAGGCTTAGCTCCTCGCATGCTCTTTTAACAAGTTGAAACAACAGGCAAAACAGCCATGGCAACAATACAACACACACACACACATACACACACTCGTGCACAATCGCATAGAAAACAACAATATTCAAGCGTCTGGCACAAATTTGAAATGCTTTGCCACAAAATGCAATCAAAGCAAACGGTGAAGGCGAAATTTTTGGAAAGCAAAAACCACACGCACGCAAGCATACACACACACACACACACACACACACAGTCACTCATTCACATACTAAACAAAACCAATTAACGAGATATGTGCGAATATATAAAAAGGCACGAGAATTTGGGGAGAGAGAAAAAAAACATATTACAATGAGGAGGCGCCGGAAGAAGCCTAAGCGGCATACAAATCAAATGCGCTTAGAGGGAAAAAAAAGCTAAAATTAAAAAAGAAAACACACACTCACACATACACACATATAGCAATACAAAGGGCCTACGCGCACTCACACACACAGACACACACACACACACATGCAGCTGGCTGGTGGCAGGAGCCAAGTAGCAAGCGTTTATGCTAAACAGAGTGTAACTGCCGGGGTTGCCTGTTTGCCAGTGACATTTCTGCAAAAAGCCAAGTCCAAAAGGGAACAAAAACATGGCCCAAAGCACAGTCAAACAGACCGACCGACCGACAGACAGACAGACAGCCACAGAGAGATGTCGAGAGGCAGAGACAGAGGCTGAGTGTGAGCTGAAGAGCCGCTGCCTTTGCAGACTTAGCATACTTACAGGAGCGCGCTCTCTCTCTTGCTCGCTCTCTCTCTCTCTCTCTCTCTCTGTGTGTGTGTGGCAGGCTCAAGCTATTTTTGGCTTCAACGAACTCTCTCTCTCTCTCTGCAAGCTGCGCTCTCTCTCGGCCAACTGGCACTAACCAACTGTCAACGGGTCTGGCCCGATTGCCAACGCGGCCAAACGCCATTCAAACGCGCAGCTGAGAAAATGTAACGGACGCAAGCAGCCAGCAAAAATATAAATAGTATATATATATACATATATATTTGCATATATCTATATATATACAGATACACATACATATGTGTACAATACATATGTATATATATCTACGGAAGACGAAAGCTGAACAAGCAGAAGAAGTGGCAAAAACCAAACAAAATTACAAGTATACAAAAGAGCTAACGCATCTGTGTGTGTGTGTGTGTATGTGTGTGTCTATGTATGTGTTTGTGTGTGCGTGAACGAGTGCGTATGTGTGTCAGTATAACTGTGCTGTTGATATGTGTCTGTGTGTCAGTATACTAATACGCATGCATAGATTGAATGCTAAATTTGCAAGGCTTTAGAAATTTGAAATGGAAAGCAAAGCTAGACAGATTCATACATGTACATATGTATACACATTATATATATTTATATATTTTGTGAATGAAGGATATTGCTCAATTTGAATATTATTATTAAAAATATATTCGAATACTAAAATATTCAAAATTCCAAATTAAATATTTAAAAAGTGAAAAAAAAACTGTGGACTCATTTCAACACACTAAAAAAATAATAATAACAATAAAAAAAATTAAATGAAATTTAACAACAATATACTGAAAAAAATTATTTTCAAGTAAAATAAAAAATAAAAATAAATATGCATATGTATTTATACAAAAATATTCGTTAAAAAAAAGAATAGAAAAAGAATATAAGATAAAAATATATGAAATTAAATGAAAGAAGAATAATAAGAAATTTAAATCCAAATGTGAAAAGAAACAAGAAAAATATAATCATAATTATCAAACATTAAATAAATGAAAACAAGAAAATAAATTAAAAAAAAAAAAAATACTCACAAAATAAATAAAATAAAAAAGTTTAAATTGCAAATAAATAATCTTAAAATAATTCGGAAAATTAAACAATTGAAATTAAAATAAATAAAATAAAAACTTGAATTAATATTTTTCGTTTATTAAGAAAATACACTAAACGGATTCGGCAACTTTCTAAATTTGTAATTCGAAAATCGTCAACTAAAATCACAAAACAAAAATGTCTTTTTTTTAATATTTCAGTGTTGAACTATTAGAAATTTAACAATAGAAATCAAACCATAAGGAAAGACACACAACCTAATTGGAAACAAAAATCGTAGTAAAAATGTCAAAGGCTAAAGCTAAAGGCAAATTAAATAAGCGAACAATTCTCAAATCCAAGCACCTAAAATGAGAGAATTCAACTGCAGCAACAACAACAATAACAACAACAACGGCAGCAGGCGCAGCTTAAAGGTCGAGGACAATAAAGGTGCAGTGCGAATATAGCAATAAGCAGGACACTTAACCAAAACAAACAATCAAAAACCAAAAAACAAAAACAAAAAAAAAAAAGGCAATGGAATGGAGCATCTATTTGGATGACGAACTGAAAGAGCGACAAAGCGACAGAAATAGAAAAATGAACAGCATACTGAGCTAGAGTCGAGACATCAACGCAGCAGCCGCAAAACGAATGAGAGAGAGCGGAGCGAGGGCTAACACGAGGCAATTGGCAATTGATGTGGCCGCGGACAACAAAAACAGGAACAACAACAGGGCAACGGAGCAGAGAGACAAGCAACGAGAAGACGGCAGAACCAGGACATCAGCATCAGCATCAACAGGAGACAATCGCCGGCATAGTGTCCCATGCCAGTCGTCGTCTGCAGAGGCACACGCCCAGCGCAGTTGAGCTCGAATCGATCTCCGATTCAGTGCTGCTCTGTCAGCTATTGATGCTAGTCGTTTTGGCATTGTTCTGGTTGAGCTACGCCTGGCCAGCGCGCAGTCAAACGATATCGCATTGGCAGCGCATGCATTGAGACATTAATTAACCCATATACACGCACACACACACAGAGACACACTAACACACATACACAGCTACTAACGCATGCACTGATGTACTGACTGAATGCCTCGCTGCCTAAACAAACAACAACAACTAAATCACTGACTGAGCGACAGGAAATTAGAATTGGATAAGCAAAGAAGCTATACAACTGAACGACGACAAAGAAGAAGAAGAAGAAGAAGGAGACGAAGCAGAGATCATTACTTAACTAAATACTGCAACTGTAACTGTAAAACATCAACTAATACTTACTTTATACCAACAACAACAACAACAACAAACAACAAATTACATTTTTAATGCCACGCTAAAGTAACAAAAAACCAAAAACAAAACGTGAAGATTTTTAACTAAGCAATAATACGCGCACCCTCGAATAAAACCCTTCCAAGTCAAAAGTGAAACCCTTTTGACTTTTGCCACGCACCACAACAGCAACAACAACTAATTGCACCACCATGAGTGTTTCAGCAATGGATAAATTAACTATACTAACGCCCCGCACCCGGACGCCCCTGCTAACAATTTGGCTAGCCATAAATATGGCGCTAATCGTACAGGAGACGGGCCCCAAACGGAGCACCACAGTGCAATCTGCGTAAGTTATGCAAAATGATTGATCGATTGACCAACTGAATAGATGTAAGGTTTACGTAAACGGGGAATTGTCTAATATATTAGTTCTCATGAGTCAACAAAGGGAGTAAAAGCTGATTGACTGATTGCCAGATTAAATATGTATCGAATGGTTTATATATCTTTAGTCTATGAATCGATTGATCAATGAATCAAAAGGAATACTTTATAGATTGATTGATTGATATACTTCATGCATATGTATTGCTTTTTCTGTATAGAGAGATACCCCCATATGGATAATATGATTATTAGCTAGGGATAGAAACAGAATATAGATTAATTACTAAAGAAACCCTTATATTGATCGATTGATTGTTATACTACTGTGCAACATAACTATCCGACTGATATATCAGCAAATTGACTTTTTGACACTCCTTAAATGAACATACATTTGCCCAAGTGTTGATTGAAACAATTAGTTGATTATTCGATTTACATGCTTAGGCTGATACTCTCTTGTTGACATTTCAATCCGAGTAAATATAATTAATGAAGCTCACATAAACAAGTTATTGAATTGCTGATGGTTTGAGAAACTTCAGTAGTTGCTTGAATAATTGACTTTGTGTAATTAAAATACAACTTAGATATAATAGCTAGTTGGAGATAATGGTAAGCATACTTTAATATACTTCTAAGTGCATAAAAAAGATTATTCAAGTCTGAATAGAGATAATTGTTAGTATCGATACTGCGATATACTTTGATTTATCAGGATTTTCGTTTCATATTCCAGTTTACTTGGCTGCTACTAGATAATGAGATAGAATTAGATAGGTATTATACGGATAGAGCGCTGAGAAGTGACTCTCTTGAAGCTACTATGAAAACTTGGATAGATATGCTCAGTTTACTGTAGTGATTATGTTGTAGCTATGTAGCTACGTAGCTATGCCATATATAGTAATTAAGCATGTATTATTCATATAAAAAACAGTTCACTTTGTTTTTCACTCAACCTATTCAAAATGAATTGCTGAATAAATACAAAGCGCTTAAGCTCAATATTTTAATAACAATAAATTTTATTGTTGTGACAGCTTGCTGCAATGCACAACTGCAGCAAGTGCTTTGTGTATGTGTGTGTGTGTGTGTATGTGTCGCAATGGAGTCATAGTTCATGCTAATTTATGATTATACAAAATTAGTTGACTGCGGCTGGCTCTGGCGCTGCCACTGAAAAATGTTCACCGTGGCTAATTAGGCGCAATGACAGCTTGTTTTCGACCAGGTCAACAGTAAATGCTACAGTAAACACTGCTACAGTGAGGACGTGTTTTGTTGTCGTTGTTGTTGTTGTTGTTGTTTTTACTTTCGAAATAAATGTTAGCAATTTATTAAGCTCGCATTTGCATGTAGCCCAAGGGCTATTAAAAAGCGACGCAGGCTGAAAAATGACAACTGGCAGGCGCAGCACTCGTAATTACCGAGTGGCGGGGTGGGAGGAGAAGGAGGGCCGTCACATACCCCTTGCATATTGAAGAGAAAGGTAGTTTGTTTGGCTTTCGAAAGGTGCATGCGACATATTTGATTAGCGGTCTAAAAGAAATGTCCACAATTCTGGCATTTGGCAATGTTTTGCTTTTCCTTTTCGGGTTAACGTTCATTAGGCCATATTTACGTGCAGTGGAAAAACAGAATGACAGAGGTTGAGGTAGGGTAGACACACACACACACACACACACACACACACACACACACACACACACAACATTTGCATAAGCCGCCCAAAGCAGGCAATTGAAGTAAATCAAATGGCTGTGCCCAAAGTCTCCGAGGCGAACGCCACTAACTAGAGCTGAGACATACAAATGCACGTTTATGGGCTTAGCCGATCGCGTGTAGTGCCCATCCAGCTGGGGCGGAGGAGAGGCGGCGGCAGAGATGGGGCCGCGAATGTCGTGGAAATGTGGCAAGTGGCACGATTTTCAGCACAGTTGGCTGCTTATTTGGGCCAGGCGGCATTGGAGTTGACTTTACGCCACTTTTTCATGCAACATTGCACAGCCAACACACATCCAGCTATGCAGCACAGCAAATGATAGCCTTGCCTGCACACACACACACACACACACACGCACATAGACACGAAGCAAGTTGCCGCCAAGAAAGGTTAAAGGCCAAAGCAACACAACGACACAATTTGTGCGAGCACAGAAAAAAACTGAAATCAAAGAGGAGAGAAAAAAAGTGCGACGCCTGCTGCTGTTCACTTTAGACCCAACAACTTCCTGCCTGGCTGGAGACTGGACACGGCTGGCACTAGCTGCTGCTGCTGCTGCTGCTTCGGCTCCTGCTCCTGCTCCTCCACCTCCTTCTCGTATCGCCCGCTGTGCCCTGTTGTGCGGCACTTGCCACACAAGTGCGCACTTCACTTGGAATTTATTGATGGCAGATAATGCCGAAGTGCCAGCGACAAAGCAACACCGCCCAACTGACGACAGCAGCAGCAATGTGTATTGGTTGTGCGTGTGTGAGTGTGCGTGTGTGTGCCTAGCTGCATCGTTCAGCAACGTGAGAGTAGATTGTTTTGTTAGGGCTTGGCAGACCCGAAAATGCACTAAAAACAGATAGGAGCAGTCGAGTTAAGGCAATCGAGGCCAATAAAGTGTTCTGAAATATACCTGATTTAATGCGAAAAATTCCTTAACAAGAATATATCTGCTCCAAATTTTCAATTTACACCAAACTTTGCATAATTTATAGAAAATTTAAAATATGTAGCTTAACAAAATCAAAACTGAACAACAAATTCTATTGAATGTCATGTATTTATTAAGTTAACTATAACCTTTATACGTCATCTAGAACTTAGAAACTGCGCCGTAAATGCTGAGCAAATTTTCATGTAAGTCTTCCTCATCTTACCCTTACACACTCGACTACTTTGGCCCCATGCCCCGGTGTAAGTGTATTTGCTAAAAAAAATATGCTGCCCGAGACGCTGCCAGCAGCTGGGACAACAGCTCGCCGTCGAGTGCCATTGAGCGTAAATTGTTGTTCCTTCACATTTTGAGAATGATTGAGAATATCCACAAAGGGTCTGGCCACAGACAGAATACAGGATGGCGACAAGGGAGACCTAGCAAGGGGGCCTAGCTAACCTAGCTAGCTAGCTGGCTCGCTGTTCGGCCAGCCTTTGCCATTTTCAATGCGCTTTTCAAACATTTAATAAAGCCCAGACACGGCAGCAGGCAGCATTGGCCCGGGCCGGCTGTTTCACTCCTCAATTGTGTCTCGTAATGCAATTCGCGCAGCAACATTTTCGCCTTTTCTTTTTCAATATATTTGCCAGCCTTAGCCTGCTTGTTAGACACTTTGTGTGTGTGTGTGCTTCTGCTGTCTGTTGATGTTCACTTTGAAAATGTCAACGACTTGTCAGAGTAATGCAGTTTTTTTTTATGCATTTGCCCTCACATTTAGCTGTTGAATCAATTGAATTTGAAATTTGATTGCATCAAAGCTCTGTCTAATGCGATGCTTAGGCATATTCCATACGTGAAGGAAGGCTAAGAGTAGAGCGAGAAGTTTGCTCTAATGGGGTATATAATATATAAGAATATACAACTGTCTATGCCTATATATATTATTAATAAGAATGATACAAAAAATAATACAGCTTAGTCTTCCTTTCTATTTTTCTCTTCAATTTCGAGCATATTTCTAATCCCTCAAATATGTTTCTCTTTGTTCGATTCAATAATGTTGTCACACCCACATAAAAATCTAGCTTTCATGCTGTTTGTGTGTGTGTGAGTGTGTTTGCGTGGGCGTGGTCAGCTGCTAACATGTTTATCCGGCCATTTTTCCTGTGCTCTCATGCTCCAAGCATCAGCGTTCGCCTCTGAAATATGTTTATTTTTCGGAAACGTCAGGCATCAAGTTATCACTTTATTAAAAAACGCTTAGTCACATGTTGGGTTTCACAATTGCCGCGTAAAAGTCCCGAGTCACACACCCACACACACCCACACACACACATACACACGGAGAGAAAGTCGTTTTACTGCGTAAAATAAAGGCCTTTGCCAAGTTGTGCTGCTTATCTTGAAGCTGGCAATGCCAGCTAGACTTTTGTCTGACATGGGTGTCCCGGATTTTGAGAGCGACAAGAACTAGAGAGAGAGAGAGAGAGAGAGAGAAAGAGACAGAGAAAGAGGAAGAGTAGATGTGCCGTAGTGCTGAGTGGCAGCAGGATAATGTTTTGCTAGCTGCTTTTTTATTCTTTTTTTTTCGTTTGCTTTTGCTTCGCATTTCCGTTTTGTTTTAACATAACACTTGAATTTATGCAATGGCGCGTGTCCAACGCAGCGTATACGTAATGGCCCAACGCTAAAAGTGCCACTAAAAACGACAACGACAACGGCAACGGCAACGGCAATGGCAACAGCAACAATCACAACAACAGCAATGTCAACAAACAATAACAAAGATATTTCTTACATTTTCATTTGCTGCCGAGCAACATAAGTTACGCAGGGGCGTTGCCACACACACACACCAACACACTGACACACTGCCACACACACAGAGGTACAAAGGCAAGCAACGCTACAGATAAGACAACAAAACAACTGTGGCCAGCGATAATATGGCGGATGGTGTTGGCATAACACTTGGCGACACGTTTTGGGCTTGGACCTAGCGCTCGCTGCTGCGCATGACATTCTATTGTTGTTGTTGTTGTGGCTGCGGCTGTTACAACTTTTATTGTGCTGCTGCTGCTGCTGCTTGAAACTTGTGCAAGCCACTTTGCAATTCTGTGTGTTACTGAAAGGAGCAGAGAAAAAAGCATTGCCTACTTATGCGCGCAGTGCACGCCTGCACAATGGGCCAAATGAGCACTTTTGGTGTTCAAACATGTATAGCTGAAAATGGAAGTTTGTAGCGAAGTTTTAAGAGTTTTCAGTAAAGCAGAAAGTTAAATAAAATATTTTATTTTGTATTAACTTTTCGGAAAAGTTTCAGCATGAGAATTTCCAATTAGAACTTTTTATATATCTCGAAAAGTTGTTTTATTTCTATTAATATTATATGCATTCACATCATTTCTTAGCTGTAATAAACATATTTATGCAGCAGTAAATATAACTTTTTATTAGTTCATGCACTTGCAGCAATTGCTTCAGGGAATGTATTACAATAACAATATAATTTATGAACTGGGCCACGCCTACTGCAGACTTTTGCATGCATATTAATCAAGTTATTATATGAGAAATTATAGGGTATAAATACTTTGGGGGAAATTCAGCCATGGCTTGGTGTATATATAAATATTTTTATACATTTTGCATACCCTGTAATATTTGAAAATCTTTCAATAAAGGCAGATATACGAAATATCATGCTCTTGCTTTACAAATCAATATTGAGTCTATAAGAAAATACTCAGCTTGAAGTGCTTATTTTGTATACCCTGTAGTCTAAAAGCGATGGGTATTAGCATTTTTAACAGCTACTGCGAAAACTGTGAAGAAACTGTTTTAAAATTATGAAACCAAACTATTTAAACCCTCTTTCCTATACATTTATAATCGTATGCACTAAAATATATACCCTGTAATTAAAAAAAAAGGGTTAAGCACTCTTTCTGACCAAAATTCGACAATTAAAATACATAAATTATGTTTGGAATAATAAATATAATAAGAACATATATATTTATATCATCTCTGTCGTTATGAAATACAGGGTAATCGCTAGTTTATCACTTTCGTGGGCTAAGCAACTCGACAAGCCTTACAATAAGATAACAAACAGTCAATTCAACTTGTGTGCTCGCTACATGTCTCAATAGGCAAATATTTGGACGCTGCTTGAATATTTTCGAGTGCACTCAATAGCCAAGTAATCCACAGAGACACACACATGCACACACTCACTCACACTCGCACAGTTATTTACATACGCACACACACACATGTCACCCCCTTGTGTTTGCATTGCGGCGGCTGTCCTCGCGCAGCTGCATAAATAAGTTGATAAAATGTGGCATTCTAATTAGTTCAGCTCATTTGCATATGACGTATACGACATGCTGTATACGTCCGGCCACGCCCCAATACTGTTTGCCTAGCGATTGCCGGCGCATAGCGCTGTCAGATTAAACATTTTTGCTCTGTCCTCTTCTGCAGCCGCCGTCTGAAATGCTTTATGTACAAATATTGTAATAGGCGCAATAACAAATATTGCGCATACGCAGCGGTGTGGGCGCGTATGAAGTGCTGCCATCTTAAACTCAAATCAAATAGCAATCAAAACTTTTTCATTATCCAAAAGGCAAAGCCGCATATCAACTGTTGGCAGCCCATCAACTGAAACAACAACAACAACAACGACGACAAGTGTAGGAGCTAGAAGCTTGCCTTTTTTATTGTGCTCATATATACTCATCTATGTGCGTGTGTGTACATGTCTGTGTGTATGTGTGTGTATTTATAAATAGGCTGCCATTTTTTTTTTTTTTTTTCATTTTGCGGCGGCTTTTGGCTTAATGCGTATACATAAAAGAGATTCAAAGAGAAAGAGAGAGAGACCGAATGAGAGCGAGAGAGTAAGAGTGAGAGAGCGTGTGCGCTCAGACTGCCTTGATTACAGCTTACAGCTGCTTGCTAAATTAAAAGCAATTCAGCTCTAATAATAATTGAATCAAAATTTATATGAAAATTTTGAAAATGTGACAAAATGGAAATGGAAAAGCGAACAACGAATAACGAAACATTTTTGTTGAACTGCGCGCGCGCACAAAGCAGCTCATATTGGGTGTTTATTTGCAGGCGTAACTTTTATTAAATTGTGATTTCACTCACGCACACACAAGAGCGGCAGGCACACACACACACACACACACACATACACTCGAGCAAGACAGTTAAAATGCCAACAAACGCGCTTTAATAGCACAGTTTAGCGCAGAATAGACGCAAATAAACAGAGTCATGCCAGGGATTTGCCATAAATAATACACACAAGCACACACACACACACATGCATATATACAGCACATATATGTGCACTCACATAAATAAATATATAAAATATATACATACATATACATTTCTATATGTACATATATGTATGTATGTTTATGTGGCCCGTTTGACTGTTTGACTTTGCGTGGGTGTGTGCACTTGGTACCAAATAAAGTAAATGTAGCACAAAAGCACACACACATGCACATATACATGTAAGCACACATGCAGGCACACACATGCACACATACCTGCAGCAGCCTTTTCCATTTCATCCGTTTTTATACCCTGTAGCCATAAAATGTCTAGCAACGCAAGGCCTTAATAAAGTTGTATAAATGTTGATGACAACCAAGAGCTCTGGCAGCTAGCAGCCTATAGAACAAATAACATATTTGTATGTACATATATATACATTATATGTCCTTATTTATATATCTTTTACAATATGCTTAAATAAATACATATAGCAAATTTGTTATGTGAAGCACTTTTCTAATATACTGGATATATGTTATGTACTCTGGATTTATATGAAAACAGGAATGAGATATATATATAAAATGAATAGACTGTATTCAAGAAAAATGAATATCGCATTCGAAGATAATGTCACATTATACATATACGAGTATATATAAATTATATATGTATAAAATTATAACAGAAGAAACTCTTGTCTTTTTATAGATTAAATATTATTTGCATTTCTTTTCGGTTTTCTCTCGTAAAATATCTTGTTGTCTCAGTCTGTCTCATTATCTCGCTCTCAGTCACTCTCTCTCTTTCTCTATCTCTCTCTCTCTCTCCCTTCCTCATCCTCTTTTTCTCCTGTTATCTTTCTTATTATTTCGCAATCTTTCCTTCAAGAGCTCGGGTCTTTAGTCCTTAAATAGAAATTCCTCCATTTTCTATAGGATTACATCAATGTATATTTGTGAAAGGTTTCTTCACTTTTAATTACAGATTTTTAAATTTTTCAACTACAACTACATTTTAATACAAAATCATTTTCTTCTCGTTTGTCTTTTATATAGAACTGGCGGCGGCAGCATGTTGGGTGATGTAAACATATCCGCTATACTCGACTCCTTTAGTGTTAGTTACGACAAAAGAGTAAGACCCAATTATGGTGGTAAGTACGAGCAAATTAACATTTTTACAATAGATAAACATATTAATATATGAAGAACAACTAGACAACACTATAAAAAGAAAAAAATGTAGGCTAAACGCGACTTGAATGCGAGGGGGCACCAACTCTATATATATCAACAACAACCAAATATTTATAATGTAGCAAGGACCGTTGCCTCATCATATATTTAGTTTTCTTATAACAGACTAGTGTAATATGCATATATACATATTCCATATAAAACAATATATATCAGTATATATATAAATACACCTATATAATCATGCCGTGTTTCAGGACCTCCTGTCGAAGTCGGAGTCACCATGTATGTGCTATCAATCAGCTCGCTCTCAGAAGTGAAAATGGTACAAACTAAATGAAACTTTGTACCTTAAACTAATTTTTTTGTAACGTTAAGCGCTCTCTCTCTCTATGTATATGTCTCTGTCTCTCTCTCTCTCTCTAACTCGCTCGCATAATCTCTGTCTCTGTTGTTGGAATTATTTCAGTTTTCATGATTTATTATTGTATTTCGATTTCACTTTACTTTAGTAATTGAATTTTCAATAAAACACGGCTTCAGTTATATAACAACACACACACATATATACAAATATATATAAATATATATAATATTAATTAATAAACACTTGTTTTTGTTTCTGAAACACGAGTTCGTAGTACAATTTGTATAAAATGTAATTTTTTTCATTTGTGTATCCTTCTGGCTTTACTTATCAGTTTTTTAGCTCTTCTGTTTCTTTCAATTATGATTTAGCTTATCTTTGAACTTCTTGTAGGTTTCTCGCCAGTTAGTGCTGACTCCTCTTAGGTTCAGACTGTTCGAATAATAGGTACCGAAAGTGAGGCAACCAGAAAAGAAACGAAATGATTGATCTTGAACTTGTTTATTTTAGAACTAACTACAAAACTAAACTTAAGATTGGCAATGCTTTTTTCCTAATATACGACTCTCACGCTTTTACTTAGTGTGTAAAACGAGATTCACTCTCACTGTCTCTCACTCTCTCTCTCTCTGTGTCAATTTTGTTCTGTAATTGGTTACGAGCACAATTAAACAAGCTTTCCTTACCCTAATTACCTAATTAATCCAATCACACAACAATCTAGTGATTCATCCAACACTCACAATTCCAAAACGAAAAAAAATCAAAATTAACTTTCGTTTAGCCATTTCATTGTGGATTTTTTGTTCGTCTCCTTCTACTTCCTGATTTTTAATAAGCTCTCTGTCTCCCACGCCCCGAAACCACTCACTCACGCATATCATACAAGGCTTTAAGATACAAATTCTCTTAACTTGCAGCTGCCAACAATTCTGAACCACTCAAAGCTTTTCCAAATGGTGTGTTTTACCGCTTTCACAGCAAACGATAAATTTTAAATAATTATAGAAAACGAAACTATTTTTTTCATTACGCTAGCGTTTATAGCTTTAATAGAGCTGTGCAAAAACATAAACAAAAAATACTTAGAAAAAAAAACTCGAATAGTTGATTTGGTTTTCATTCGGCGCGTGCAATAAGACAAAAGCAAAACCTCAAGCACAACCAAAGAAAAATAAATAGAAAAACGCGCACAACTGTACTTTATATACTTGATTTTGCCTATAAAAAATTAAAAAAAAATAATTATATTAATATGAGAAAAACAAAATATTATATGGAGATAAATATATATGAAACAGCTGACAGTGTTAGCAAAAAGTCTGCTGCCTGTCTGCTTTCTTTCATGGTGTGTGTGTAAGATTCATACAATAATTTTTTGGTTACACTAACAACAACTACATCAACAACAAAACGACAACAACAACAACCACAACAACAGCGACAGTCAAACACAAAAATAGCAAGAACAAAGAAAAGTAAATACCTCAATCGTCAATGTGTGTGTGTATATGTTGCAGGTCCCCCTGTGGAGGTCGGCGTCACAATGTATGTGCTCAGTATCAGTTCGGTTTCGGAAGTTCTCATGGTACATACCAACCAAATCTAATAATAAAAAAAAACATCATTACCAACAACAAAAAATATTTAAAAAAAAAAAATAGAAAATCAAATTTTCTGTTTTCTTTCAAAACAAAAACAAAATGTTAAGAAATCATGTCTTCCTAATTTAACTCTCAACCAAAAATCTGTACCCCTTACTCTCTCTCTATCTCTCTCTCTTTGTCATACTCTCCTATTCTCTCTCTCTCTCTCTCTCTCTCTGTCCTTTTTGCCTTTACTCTCGCTTAACACACATTTTGTGACCACAATTTATCCATAGTTAATTTCGCTTGATTTTAATTTCATATTATCGACTCATTTTTCATTTGAAAACATTGAAAGCAAATTGCAAATTTCCAAATGCATATATATATTCATTATACAAAAATATATAAACATTATTTTAAATATATATATATAAACCCATATATTCTAAAAAACAAAATTTTTAACAATTAAATGTTGTGTTCATAATTGTTTTTGCAATGCCATTCAAATTTGTCCTTGGCCCAAAATAAAGTACAAATCAAATAACTCATTTATCTTTTTTTCAATTGGAATATCATAGGCAATTGAAAAAATCTAAGCTTTAATCTTTTGCTACATTGCTCTTTGCCTGGTGTTCTATTCTATGCCTAAAATCGAAAAGCTCAAATCTCTAAAACAAAAATTTGATTATCTTACCTTTTTTATTTTTAACATAACTTGCCCGACTCTCTATCTCCAATTGATACATCTACATATATTCCTGTTTTTTGTTTTTTCTTTTTTATTGCATCCCGCATTATTGGATAATCTTCATTAATTTTCTATTCAAATGCTATTCTATTCAATGGCTTTAAGCTACAAAATTTGTCCACTTATCGTACTTTATTATGGCCAATGACAAACGATAATCACAGCAGTCCCCACAGACAAAAGGCTGCGCGCATGCGTTTTTGTTACCAAAAAAAAAAAAAAAAAAAAAAACAAAAAAATATTTAAAAAA
>NW_022045860.1:2358635-2379741 GCF_001654015.2 Drosophila navojoa | reverse complement strand
ACAGATACAGATACAGATACAGATACAGATACAGATACAGATACAGATACAGATACTTGATTCAAGACGAGAGATAAATAGGATATAAATACCCCGACTATATATAAATATAATATATACTTAATGATTTTGCATAGAGTGGAACCTGTATATATAAATATATAGTATATGAACACCTATATATATAACTACCTGAACAGCTCTTTCTTATTTTTTGCTGTTCTTAAACCTTTGTTCAAGTTTTGTTTTTGGCGTGCCTGTACCGAGTGGAAACCAAATCTGCTAGAGTTGAACTTAAGCCTGAAACGTAGATTAAATAATTTATCAAAGGCGTTGAGAATTGCATAAATTATGTCACGAGTGCCTCGGGCGATTCTGTGATCAAGTTAATATATACGATAAAAGTACCTAAAAGTGCTCTAGCTATGCGATTTCTTACAAATATCACTTGCATCTAAAGAATTTATATTTAGTTTTGTTGACTTTATTATTTTAAGAGTACGGAAAACGATTTGTGTGAAGTCCAATCCTATAGCAACCAACAAACACAATACACATACAAATGTTTAAACACCTATTGACTGTACCATAACAAAAATAATTCCTAAGCTCCCAAACCTCGCCTTGCCTAGCTCCAGTACCGCTTCCTTAAGTAAATATAACTATATAGAACGCTTTAGCTTTAAGGCACTGCCAACAGCCGCAGCAGCAGGACAACAAAGAGCCAAGCCAAGACAAGCCAAACCAAGCTAGCAAAAGTTAAGATCTCTCTCTCGCTCTCTATCTAACTCTTTAGCCATCTTTCTCTTTCTTGCTGTACAAATGGATTTTATATAGTCATTTGCCTTAGATTTAGCGAACAAAATAATACCTAAAATATAAGTAACAAATCTCTCAAGTAAACAGAATATCTCTAAACTACTTCACATCACAGCAAATCAAACAATTTGTGAGAGGTTTCTGAACTGCTTACTGTATATAAGCTTATCTACTTACAATTCCTTCAAATTAATTTCATTTCATTTTTCGTTTCAAGCTTTTCAGTTTGCTTAATTTCAGTTTATTTCCATTTAAACAATATATATTATTGCTGCCCAAAATATTGTAAGTTTGATGTTTTTGCATGCCTGAAACTTAAATGTATTTTTAGACCCACCCCTGCCAAAAAAAAGTAAAACATAAAAAGAAAAGGCCCGTCCAAGTCCATTATATTTATAAATTGTTGCACGATATTGTTAACTTTTCCAAACGTTTCAGTTTTTTTTGTGAATTTTCTTTGTGTTGTGTCTTATATAAAACGCATTTATGATTTTCATAATTAGCGAACTCTATAAATATACATATATATATAATATGAACTCTATTAAATCTGTGCGAAATTTTATTCTATTTTCCGAAATTCTTTAAACAAAATTTTCGAAAACTTACTTTTCAATATATCTATATTAGTTTTATATATTCAATCATTTTTATTTTATTATACATATATATAATATTTAGTCCTAACTGCTATCAAGTTTACTAATAAGAAACAAACATCTCTTTTTGCTCCCACTTTGTAATTGAAATCGAAATCGATAAAAAAAAAAAAAAAAACAAAACAAACAAATACGTATGATTATCGTATACGATATAGGACTTTACATTGGATTTTTACTTTCGTCAATTTTGGACCGATCCTCGTTTAGCGTATAGAAAACGACCTGGTGTAGAAACACTATCGGTTGGATCAGAATTCATAAAGAATATTTGGGTACCTGACACCTTTTTTGTAAATGAAAAACAATCATATTTTCACATTGCAACAACCAGTAATGAATTCATTCGTGTGCATCATTCTGGATCGATAACAAGAAGTATTAGGTAAAAATCAACTATCTTCAGCAAATTCAATGCAAAATTTTACAAATTTTTACAATCTATATGTGTATGTGTGTAACTAACTAACAAAAAACAAAATTCTTTTTTTTTTAAAAAAAAAAAACTTTTGACTGCAAAAAGTAAAAAAAAAAAAAAAAAAAAAAACAATTTTCTTTTGTTCTCAATTATTTCTTAACCCTTCTTGCAACTTTATACTGTTTTTTGATGTGTGTGTATAAATGGATGTTGTAATTTACTAATCCAAAAACAAAAAATGTTATATTAAATTATTTTAAAAACTATATTTATCGAATATGAAACGAAAAGTTCAACAAAATGAAAAACAGTTTTCAATCAAGTGAGTTCAATTGGCAAAAGTGAAAGCGATCGAAAGTTGGCAACTCTTACTATATATATTCCGAGTGTACTTGAATCAATGGTAAAAAGAAAAGTAAAAATTAAAATATCTATTTTGCATATTTCATTGCACAAAATGAAGTTTGCAAAGGAAATTGTAGAAAACCCTCCTCTGGGAAATCCCTTTCAGGCAGGTTACCAGTTGCAGTATCTCATGTGTCTTTTACACCACAAAAAGGTTGCGCACTGGTCACAGTAGCTACTGTAGCTACTGGGCATACATTTTTCTACTACCTTTAAACGAAGAATCTGTCCAAAATCTATGTATCAATAAACCAGCAGCCGACTAAAAACTCCAAACTCAAACCAAACTCAACTCTAACTCAAAACTAAACTATATTTATATAAATATATCTATATATGCTATTATGTATACGTAGTATTTAGGTCACAAAACCTCATGTTAATAACAATAAAAAAAATTTTAATTACCCTGCGCCACTCGCCTCACTCAACTACAAAAATAACCAAATGCCACTCGTATCACTAACAAAAAATACAAATGTTGTTTCTTAACAATTAAATATAAATGAATGTAAACTCATATCCAATTGAACTCGCTCTACTAGAACAAAATATATATATATTTTAAAAACAAAAAAAAACAACTTTGCCCGCCCGCCCCCCTAATAATCCACTAAATGTCGTAAATGATTTGCTCCTCCTCTGCTTATTTAATTGTTGTGTAACCATTAGCTGTGTTCATTCGCCAACTCTTTCAAAATCTTACTAATTATCTTCTTCTCTATATTAACTTCCCATTCCACAAAACAAAAACATAAATGAAAACTTTCCAGATTGACTATCACCGCATCGTGTCCAATGAATCTGCAATATTTTCCAATGGATCGACAGCTCTGTCACATTGAGATCGAAAGCTGTAAGTACTATGGATAATTTCTTTAACAAATTAAATTTACCAATAAAGAAAGGCAAAAAAAACAAAAACTTATTAATATCAATGATAAAATTTGAATATCGATATAAAACAAAATTGTAAATGTACTTGCAAATCGATAAATATATACATAAAAATATATATGTATCGATAAGAAATGAACTCATTCAGAATATGAAGCACTTAATCAGTAAAAACCCTAAACGTGGTCAAAGTAAAGTGCCGATGTGCTTAGTGCTGGGTAACACTCAACTGCCCCGACCATAACGATAAATATCGATAGTTCTGTTTTATATCTTATATATATATTTACAGTTATAGCCCTTAGCTAACTGCATCCGCACCAAATTTTGGCCACTAAGCTTAAGGCCGCGCGCTGTTTGTTCAGTGTGGGCAGAAAAAAACATTTTAAAGAAAGCAAATAATGAAGCAAAAACTATTAAGATAAGCGCTATAAACACGCAGAGAACATACAACAATACTCGTATACCGTATATCGAAAAAGGAAATAAACTTTAGTTATACAGGGCCCTGCGTACCTTTTTTCAAAATCAAATTAAGGTTTTTTTCTCTGTAGTAAATCGAAAATCGTCATAGCTCTAGATAGTGCTTACTGCGTACATATTTATATACATCTATATATACATACTATTGCCCAAGTTGTTTATGATTTTCGAGACCATTGTTTGCACAGCCGCCAAATCAGTTAAAACTTAATCGTCTAAAATTTTATTCAAGCGATTTATCCAGCAGCCATACAATATACAACTCTTTAATTCTCATGTTTCATTCATGTGTACCCGCCCTTCCAATAAAAATAAAATGAAATCAGCAAAAACAACAACAATCTCGCAGATCAACTAACATGATATATCTATATCGTAACATTAAAGCGAATGAATTCATAAGATTGGTTGGTTTTCGGTCGCCTTCTCACATACAGCAACCGCAGAAGGCTCCTGATTGTGATCGATCGACTTGAACAGAGCCAAAAGTAACCAAAATATAAGAAATACATATGCTTAATAATAATAATAAATGATTTAAAATTATAGCAAGTATCCATATACTTAAAGACAATTCAATGTATATTATAAAACGAACTTTTTATAGCACGCTTTAACACAAAGATCTCACAAACACACACACACACATAAGCAATCTCTATGTAAATACATATGAAATATGATTAAATTCTTTGTCAAAACACTCGCTCACCCTAGTTTTATATCAAACTTATTTAAAATTTAAGTCTAAGCTAATTGTAACACCCCAAAGTGAAAACAATTTTGTTACTATACAAAATAGAGTTGTCATGCCGTTCAGAATAAGTTCAATTGAACAAGTGATGGAATCGGAACTGCTAAATTTATATAGCAAAAGAATGTCTTTTTAATGATGTAGGGAACTAGTGAAACAGTGTGAACTAATAAACCTATATTAGTAATCGTGAACTAGAGACGTGCGCGCTACTGAACTAGTGCACTAGTATATGTAAAATTAATAAACTGGTAAACTGATTTTTGTTATTCAATAGTTCAATAACGGTTCATCATTCATATATTCCTTGGAACTAACTAGCTGTTCATAGTATTGTATGCACTAATTCGACTAAACCTGATCCCTAAACAATTGAACTTATTCATCAAATTGAACTACAAAAATCAACTCTCCCTCACCTTCACAAAACAACAACAAACGAAACAAACAACAATTACAATAATTAATTAACCACCTGCCCCCTTTTTGCAACAACAACAACTACTACTACTACTATCACTACAACAACAACATCAACTATAACTGCATCCAGTTGGTTACACGATGCGAGATATCCGATATTTCTGGAGAGATGGACTGAGTAGTGTGGGAATGAGCAGTGAGGTCGAACTACCGCAGTTCCGCGTTTTGGGACACAGGCAGAGGGCGACCGAAATAAACCTAACCACAGGTACCCTCCATACATTACAAATTCATACCAGAATCCAAAAACAGATCAAAAAAAAAAAAAAAACAACAAATACCAAAACATTGTGAATGAAACACACACAAAACAGTTTTCTTTGTTGTGACTAAAAAAAAATAAAAACAATAAAAACACTTTTCATTATTTTAATTTACTTTCATTATTACGTAATCTGTTTTAATTTCCTTTCAAAAGGGTTTATAGCGCATTTATAAACATATATATCTCTCTCTATATCAATATATATATACCAAACAACATGCACATTTTCTTTAGTTTTGTGTTCACCTATATCGAGTGCTAACTGTAACTTGTTCTACTAACTAAAAAATGTATATATGTATATGTATATGTACATATACATACATCTATATACGTATATACATATCTTGTGTTTCGAGTGTCCTTTACTAACCTCTGTTGTGCCATCATCATATGATTTAATAATAGTATATATATAAACAAAAATACTTAAGAACAGTACGCAGCAGTTGTAGACAAGTGTTAGAAAATGTTGTTAGGCGTGTTTGCGAGTGTTATCTCTCTTTCTCTCTATAAAAGTATATATGTTTTTACTTTAAATTACGAGTTCAGCTACAGTTCTTTTCATTTGGATTTATTTTAGCGCATTTGCTTGGGTAGGCTTACCAACAACAACGACAAACAAGAAAATATTTTCTAAATCTTGAAATTATGATACACATATCAATATTATTCATAAACAGAATACACAAGAGCACCTAATTCTGCCAATTGAGTGTGCTTAAGTGAAACAAATCTAAATATAATAACAAAATAAAATATAAATAAAAACTACTGCCAATAAGAACAAACAGTAGCTTTAAGTTTAGTATTAAAAAATAGCCAATTATTGTATGCTGTAAAATAATATATAAATACCTTGTACTATATTGTATTATATATGATCAACATTTTAACTATACTTATATCTATATAAATGTAAATCAAAAAATATATTTGACAACACTTTAAGCAACAAGTTCTGAATGAGACTATTAATTACCAAAAAATAATAAAAAAGAAAAAAGAAAAGAAATTTTAAAAATGTATGAGAAGAACAAAATTGATAAAACTCACTATGAAATTCTTTTTTTGCCAATCATTAATAGTCTCACGAAATGTATTTTTTGTTTTGTGCATATTTTTCGTCAAATGAACAACCACAACAACAACGACAACAACATCGAACTGCGCCAAAAAAATAAATATAAATTATAACAATCAAATCAACGTAAAACTCAAAAATTTAATTAACCTATATGTATATATATATATATATATATACACTATACATATATATACATATACATATAAATATAAATAGTCGGCTACACGATGCGTGACATACGCTATAAATGGAACGAGGGCCCGAACTCGGTTGGTGTCTCGAGCGAGGTATCGCTGCCCCAATTTAAGGTCTTGGGTCATCGTCAAAGGGCCATGGAGATCAGTCTTACCACAGGTACCTGTAGACGGTTACCGATTTTTTTATAACTTTACTTTTAACTTTATACATACATACATCAATATACATATATATATATTTAAATATATATATATATATATATATATATATGTGTATAAACATACTTATTTATATTTACCTTTATCTACACACATATACATCGTATGTATGTATATACAAAATAGTGCTGATGACGATTTTAACTATGCCTATATATATATTTATAATATATATATAATTTTTGCGTTTTCATCTTCAGTTCGATTTGTTGCTTAAATTTTAACATTTTTTCATTCTTTATAACAACCCAAAAAATATTTTTATAAAGCACTCGTATACTTCTTCATCTACCTAGAACAAAAAGTCGGGTTATATAACATACATATACATATATTGAGCAATCCAATTCCTGAGATTACATTTGAAAATTGCGTCGCCATATGACAAATGCATGAACTTAAGCATAAATATTTTGCTTTCTCTCAATTTACAACCAACGCTCAAAAATGTATCAGCAGATCAGATAGAACTAGAAATGGTTTCGGCATGCCGAATATTTCATATTTTTGCAGATATCCTTTCACGATTCATAGGAAATTATATATTAATATATAGAGTTAGTATATAAGACGGAATTATTGCATTGATCTGTATATTTGGACATTTGCAATCATAGCTAATAATTGGAAAATATATTTTATATTTAATATATTCATTGTTATCCGAATACCAATATAAATTAAGAAAATCAATCGGTTTTAACAGATTTTATGATTGAAAATTAGCAACTGGTATCAATATGATAACACCAATTTTCTTTACTACAGCATTTCATCAAGCGAGTTCAAATAAGACAACTGCAAGAATATACAAGAAAAAATACATTGCTTAGCCCATTACATAGAAAATGAAAATATAAAAGAGGACGAAAAAAGACAATATTTTAATATAAGAGCAAAAAAATGCATGTTAAGCTAGTTGGAATTTTTTCCTTTCTATTCATTTAGTAAAGCCTTTATTTGATTTATTTTCTTTCAAATTTATTTAGTTTCCAAATCTTCATTTCGTCATTAGTTCATAAACAAAATTAAATTATTGGCCCAAGCCAAAGCGAATCAAATTAGCAACTAAAATCAATTGAAAAGATTTTCGTACTTCATACAAAAAAAAAAAAAAAAATAAACAAAAATAAAAAAAAAGAAAACAATTTAATTGAAAAACAGCAAACAAAATCAAACTGAAATTGAATTAGTGACATTTGTGTCATGGCAACCACTAAGAGTAAACTTTATATATATATGTGCAAAAGTAAAAATTAATAGAAACATACGTATATCTTCTATATATCTATATATTGAACACCAATACAAATAAAAAATAGCGATGCTTAACTTTATATGGCTTTTATACCTAGATAATCATCCTTTCGATTTATGCCTGGCATTAACAATATATTATATTTTTCATAAACACACACACACATATATGACTATATTACAGTATTAACTTAGTCACATTTAGTTAATAATACTATAATGCCAAAATTAAATACGCTATCGATATTTTCATTAGCATAACCCGAAACAAAACCAAACAGCAAAACAAAATCACATTAATATTGTAAAAAGAAATACAGAAAAATACACATCTAATAAAATATACTGCAAAAATACTAGAATTTTAAAGACTTGAAATTTTTAAAAATAAAAATCCGTTTTTTGCATAATAATTAGCAGAACCAAGCAAAATCTAACAATATATTTATATATATAGTTAAATATATATATAAAAAACTAACAAGAAGTAAAAAATAGAAAAATATACAAAACGCCCTCCCAAGCATGCTCTCATCTTTAAAGTTTCCTTTCAAAAAATATAAAATAATACATATATAAATCTGAATTCTCGCAGGCCAAACAAAAATAACACAATAATTTTCGCCTTAGGCTAGCTCTCGCTCGTTCTCTATCTCCTGCTCATGTTAACTTTAGTTTTAATTTTTTTAATTCAGTTTAATATTTTTTTTTTTTTTATTAATAATATAACCAAAACATATTCGTCTTAACAGTTTTCAGTCTAGTAAGCGTTAAATATTTCATCTAATTAGCACTTAACACAATTTTGACAATATCTAGTTAATATAAACATACATATGTAGCCCATATTATCATAATGTTATTTTTTTCGCTTTACTACTAATCAAATACATCATCATCAACTTGCATAACTAACACATGAATATCTCAAATATCGAAGCGTTTTATCGATTCATATCGATTTATCATGCAGGCAACCCTAAAGTTCCTACAGTTAAATGCGCTCATCTTTTGTTATTAATCTTAAAGTTTTGCTTTAATTTTGTTTGTTTTTAATAAGTGTTATATATAAATTTATATTTTG
This sequence comes from Drosophila navojoa, assembly GCF_001654015.2. The sequence continues at coordinate 2,370,714 of NW_022045860.1, read as the reverse complement.
TTTAGTAACTAAATAATATGAAATTATAGTGAAACATTTACTAATAATATTTTTACTCTCTGCTCTTTTTTGCTCTCTTTCTTCCTCAAAAAAAAAAAAAAAAAAAAAAAAATACTAACGAATTGTCGGAAATTACTAAATTTTTTGTATACAAATATTAATAACTGATGACTGATGACTTATGACTAATGACTAATGACTAATGACTTATGACTTATGACTAATGACTAATGACTAATTACTAATGACTAATGACTAATGACGGACTACTGATGACTAATGACTAATTACTAATGACTAATGACTAATGAATACGGACAATTGGTAATAAACAGGCAACTATTCGCGTTTAGCCTGCGAAATACAGTTCGTGCGTTCGATGGGCTATTATCTTATACAAATCTACATACCCTCTGGACTGATCGTTATTATATCATGGGTATCATTTTGGCTCAATCGCAATGCAACGCCGGCGCGTGTGGCGCTCGGTGTGACAACCGTGTTGACAATGACAACGTTGATGTCGTCAACAAATGCGGCGCTGCCAAAGATTTCGTACGTCAAATCGATTGACGTCTATCTGGGAACATGCTTCGTTATGGTCTTTGCCAGTCTACTGGGTAAACAAAATCTAGCGACAAAAAATATAAACCTCAACCAAAAAACTAACATTTACCAAACAACAACAACACAATCCAATTCCAAGTAGCTAACATAGAGCACCACACACACACACACATAAGCATCTAGTACGACACACACACACATATATACCCTACATTTATGTGTGTTGCTTTATTTATCCAATTTAACAATTTCTCATTTTATTTTTTTCATTTTTCCTTGGCTAAAGGCTCCCGAACAAGCCGAAATGCCAATCCACTTCTTTAAAAAAAAGAAAAGAAAATAAAAACACTTCGCTTAGCGTTTTGCAGCATTTAAAAAAATACCACAACTACAAATACACTATCTTTCAACAGTCTTTTAATTTTTTACAGCAAAAAAAAACAACACACATACAATAAAAAAAAAATTCAAGTGAATTTTAAAGAATATTTAAGAATATTTTTTACTTGAATTTTTTCAACTTTTTTGCGTAGTTTCAAACTCTATATTCATTTTAAAAACAAAAAAATCAATATATTTTTTAATATGCTTGAACTATATTTAACCAAATTTCAATGTCCATGTATATACAAAATTTCGATCAATTTGTCGAAGAAATATATTTCAAGCACTTATACTACTACAGTCCAGTCCAATGCTCTAACTTTAACTTTCTCTCTTAAAATCCTAACATCTTAAGCAACAACTCACACTTTTACCTACAAAAAAAACTCTCAACTCAGGTCAACAATGAAAAAAAAAAAAACTAAAAAAAAAAAAAAGAAAAATCTCTTTTTTCGTATTTGTATGTTCTTGTTAATTTTTCTTTACAAAGAAACAATGCAACTATCATCCAAAGAAAATGTATGCAAATTCATAGATATGCGCTACCTGAACAGTAGGGGCCACAAAATTTCCAAGCGAAAAGTTTTGCACACACACACGTACACACACCCACACACACAAAGACACACATGCACTCAATACAGTTAGTTAATACACCCGCAGAGCTTATAGTAACTCAAAGCAAAAACCCAACTAAAATCGAAGCATGCTTCTGCAAAAAAAAAAAAAACAAAAGTTTATATGCCAAAAAAAAAATTATTTTAGCTTTAGCTTTACTCGTACTTGTACTCTCGTAGACGCCTCCAGGTTGACATTGTGTTCCACCCAAAAAAGAAAATTACCAAAAAACGACCAAAGCTTAAAATGAAAGTAATTTTTCATCATGATAACTGCATAGAGAATGCACATGAGCGAACACATTTCAACCTGCAATGGTACCCAGATATTAATATACGCCCAGCTTCCACTCAAAAAAAAAAAAAATATATATATATATATATATAATAAAACGCAAAGCCTACGAAACAGCCTACAACTAAAGCTACCTCAACATACTACATACTATATAAAGAAATTTAAAAAAAAAATCTGAAAAACGCCATGAATTCAAAACAATAATGACAAAAGAACTCCAGCCCAGGGGTACGAGCTAAAAACCGAGCGCATAAAAATGATAACAGCATGCCTTGCGTCACACCTGGCTTGAGTCGCGATTGAATTGAATATAATATAATATACATATATAGAAAGAAAACAATAACACTGTATATAGACTTCAAAGAAGAAGAAGAATGACCACGCCTAACAGAAGATCTAAGAATCATACCTCAACAAAAGATATATATAATCATAGATATATTCGAGCATTTGGTTTGTCAAGTCTGTGGCATTTGAATGTGTGTCGCAGACATGACAATCGCAAATGCTAATGCCAAAGCAATAAATATCTATATATGAAACAATTTGAGGTTAGGTAAGATATGTTAGCTGTTCTCTATCCCATATGCATATATATATTACAGCAAAGGCCCTCTGAAGCTGGGTAAGTAAACTTGTTTCGTTTAAATGTTCTATGAAACTCTATACTCAACTTCCTCAACAAGTAAAGAAAACAAAACAAATATATACCCAATTCCAAGATTAAAGTACATAGAACTTACAGTGTATGTGGATCTCATATTGGATCCCTGCATGTCCTTTCTATTTAATGAGTCCCATAACCATACACAATATATGACATAAAACGAAAAGCTGGAAATTGTGTGTGTATGTGTGTACATTCCATATATGTAATATACATATATGTATATGAGGATGTGACCTTCCAACCCGCCCACCGAGAACCCCTACCAGAGGCGATTGTTCAATGAATTTGCATTTGAGGCACGCACATCAACATTTTCCTTGAATGATGGTTTCTCAGACTGCAGATATAAAAAATTTTATACATAAATCATTTGGCTAACAAATTAACCTGTATTTTATATATATATATGATAACATATATATATATATATATTCGTTCACTCATTTCAAAACAACAACAGCAACAACAACAATAACAGCCACAACAACAATAACAAATACAACAACAGCAACAAATAACATTTGCAGCAGACAGACAGAGATACTGACAAAGCACACACACACACATACACATACACATACACACGCATACAAACTCGCACACTCACACTCTCACACACACACACACACGTTTAGCCGTTACACCTTTATTGCTCTCTATCTATCTTACTCTGTCTATATTTACCTCTCACACACACTCTACACTTGCTTTACTCACAATTTTTTTTTTGTTGCTTGGCTAACGTACAGAATATGAAATTTATTCAGTTTTTATTTCACTACCAACTACAACAAGAACAACAACAACCACACATACAAGTGACGTTGCTTATTTATACCCTGTACCTTGGAAAATTGAGGAAAATTAGCAAATGAAAAATTTTACGTTTGTCTACCTTAAGCGACTCCGTCCGTTTTTTTTGTTTAATTTCTAGTTTCTAGACCCTAGATCAATGCCAATATATGGAATGAAATATCTATATCAATCAACTTTCAATTTTATTTCTTAATGGTTCCAAAATGGGCATACTTCCAATGAATCAACTACACAGAACTCTACTAGTTTCTATATATTTTCTATTTGTATATCCAAAGAATCTAATAATATACACAACATTCAGAAACTTCATTTCCAGCCACTATAAGGAATCTAATCCAATTAGAATATTTCTTCAACATCCCTTTACCCGTTTACCCATTGCTCTTTAGAGCTTCTGTAAACTCTTTGCAATTATTTTCCCTCATTTATGCCAAGAATAACAGTTAAACAGCCCGGTACAGGGTATCCAACAGTCGGGCATTCTCGTCTGCTTTTTTTTACCCGTAGTGCTTTTAAACCCGTAACCCCAACACTTTTCCACTTTTGATTTAATATGCCAACCCGAAGACAAATTCATGTACATATATTAACATATATCCAAATTTTTCTAAGTCACAAATTTCTTATTTTTTTTCTATTAATCTTTCTTCACATATATGTATGTATATATACATATGCGTATATAATTGCATAACTATTTGTGCACACACATATGTATATGCATTTGTATATATATGTATATCTATATGTGCTTTTGCGTACATATATAAATGAATGCCAAACAAAAAAATTAATATTTTACAACAACGCTCCATTCTCCCTCCATTTACCGTTCCAAAAACCGTACTTCAAAATTACCAAAACTGTGCAACAACAATTCAACTATCTGACAACAACTACAACTACAACAACAACAACAACTACAACAACAACCACCACCAACAACAACAACAACAATTATTCAACATCATCAAAAATCTCATCTGGAACGCGGACTTGATTCAAAATTTTTAACTATGCATCCGCATCAAAATCCCCAACAACAACAAAATTTCCTCCCCACACACCACGTACCGCCCGCAACCGATCGTTTTGAACCATTATCAAAATTCTTAATCGCAATCAATTCAATTCTCTAAAACAAAACAACTGACTCAATTCGAAACTGTATCCACTATCCAATATATATCATATCGCAATCGTAGAATACGCCACCGTCGGCTATATGGCAAAACGAATTCAAATGCGAAAACAAAGATTTATGGCGATCCAAAAGATAGCTGAGCAGAAAAAGCAACAATTAGATGGTGTGCAGCAGCAGGCCAATCCGAATCCGAATGTCGGAGGCGGACCCGGTCCTGAGCATGGACATGGGCATGGTCATCATGCCCACAGCCATGGTCATCCGCATGCGCCCAAACAAACAGTGAGTAACCGCCCAATCGGCTTTACAAATATCCAACAAAACGTTGGTACGCGCGGTTGCTCGATAGTGGGACCCTTGTTCCAGGAGGTGAGATTCAAGGTCCACGACCCCAAGGCACACTCCAAGGGCGGCACTCTGGAGAATACGGTGAATGGTGGCCGAGGTGGCCCCCAGCCCCATGGACCCGGCCCGGTACCCGGCGGTCCTGGCGGACCCGGCGGCGGTGGTGGCGGAGGCGGCGGCGGCGGCGGAGGTGGCGGACCTCCAGATGCTGGCGGCGACCCAGAGGCGGCCGTGCCAGCACATCTATTACATCCGGGCAAAGTAAAAAAGGTGAAAATCCCCAATTATAAATATTTAAATATCAAATATCATATATATTTTAATGAGCATCCATAAAGTGGGAAAGTAAAAGCATGCGAAAAATCTTCGCATAGCATAAACGAATTCTTTTTTTGTATATTTGCCCTATATATAATGTATAATATTGATAAACCTTCTATTATATCCTCGCAGGATATCAACAAACTGTTAGGCATTACGCCTTCGGATATTGACAAATATTCGCGCATTGTGTTTCCCGTGTGCTTTGTTTGCTTCAATCTGATGTACTGGATTATCTACCTGCACGTTAGCGATGTCGTTGCCGATGATCTTGTCCTGCTCGGCGAGGAATAAGCGGCCATGCCCCCTAAGGGTGGCGCGGAGCCGGAAACGGAGCCGGGCCGGAGGCAACAAGTGAGACAACAGCGCACGAGAGAGTTAAACTGTGCAACGCGCTGAAAAATAAAGTAAAAAACAAAACAAACAAAAAAACAAAAAAATCATTAACCAAAAGTAATTTTAACTAGAGATATGGTAAAATGCAAAAGGCAACATATTATTGTTAAATACTAATAAAAATAATAATGATAAACCAAAATGGATGGAAATGACACACATATTATGGACGAGAGCAAAGAATATTGTTAAATAGATTTACGCAAACTAAAAAAAAAATAAGGAAAATAAATAATTATATAGAAATATATAAGCATTAATAAGAAGAGGAGAATGCAAAAGAACACGATGAATAATCAAAAGCAGCAGCGTTTAGCAAATAGTAGAACAAATACAAACTGAAACAGCCGAAGAAGCAGCAAATTAATTAATAATTATTAATAATTAAACGACAGTAAAAAGAAAAAAAAAAAAAAAAAAACGATAAGAATAATGAAAGAATTAAGTAAAAGAAAAACGGAACAAATAGCAAAAATTAATACACAAAAAAAAAACAAAACAACAATGAAAGCACAGTCAAACTAATTTATTTCCGACTCACATAATTCCAATTTTAAGGACACCCAATGCAATTAAATATATAGAAAACGAATCATATAAACAAGTTAATAAATCAAAATGGAAAAAGTTAAAGAAGAATAGCAAATTATTTGAATAGATTTTATTGTTTCTCAATTCATTTTCAAGTTTGAATGCCATGTATGTGAAAGCCACGCAATATCTACAATATCTAAGCCTGCCTCAATTAGTTTATGGTTTAAGTCATTTGTCCGTTTCAAAATCAGAGAGTAGGAATATGAATATTCTGCAATACTATATTTGATTAGCTAGCTCTACAAATAAGTCTGTCATTTTTACTACTACTTCTCGAAAGAGAGACTAGAATATTGCTGTATGTCCGTCCGTCTGTCTGTCTTTATGAATGCCAATCATTTCTAGAAAGCCTATTTTCTACTCTGAAAACTAAAATCCTCTCATCATTTCTTCACTACATACCTAGACTCTCTCATATTTAACTTAAAGTCATGGCATCTGGAGTGCATCTATTACGAGGTCAGGTTATATTCCAGTCGAGACCAAGCCGACTAGAGCTGGCACACACTTACTTATTTACTTTGCCATTACTTCCCCTAAGCAGACAGTCAAATGGTCTTCCTTAATTTAGGCAAAAGAAAACAAACTTAATTTAGTTTATGGTTTATGAAACCCCCTTATATATTAAATGCACAGCTCATCTACTATAATGCCCCTTTAAATATATGTGAATCTACTATGTTTCTTGATTTCTCAAAACTGAACACTTTTTAGCGCTTCCAAGAAAAATGGCCAAATTTTGTAGGAAATGTCGAAGAACAAATTTTGCAAACTAATCAAATCATTTAATTTAAACTACTCGACCATAAATAAATATATATATATATATAAAAGCTAATATATATATATATGTGAAAAGAAAAGAATTTTTAAATAATTTGCACATGAAGAAATTATACAGAAACAAATTACTTTCAAGGGCACCTTTTGTAAGCGAAAGGCATCGGACAGATATATATATATACAAAAAATAGTTGATATAATTCGATTTTTAATACAAATTGATTTTAGTTTTACCAATTTTATATAAAGACAAAAACACATGAACTAAGAGACATATTTTAATTGCACTCTAAAACTAAATCCAATAGATGAGTTACGAAACGAAGGAAAGAACAAAAATAGCGATATATACATATACGTATATATATGTACACAAATTTGAATGAAAAAACTGCCTAAACAAGAACTTAGACACTAAGCAACAAACAAAAACCAAATGAAATACTAAGTATAAGGTGTTAGACGTTAGTTTAATTGGGGAGATTTATAAAATATTTATTTTCCACAGAGGAAGAGAAACAATTGTAAATAAAACTCAAGAAACACACACACACACACACACGAAAAGTAGGAGCAAAACTTCGCAAAAAGTAAGTTAAATTAAATTAAAAAATATATATAAAAAAAAAACAACAATTAAAACAATTAATTAAATATTAGTTAATGTAATTACAGCTAGTCAAATACAAACATGTTCAAGCAGTCAATAAAAAGCGCTAAATCTAGCTGATAAACAAACAAACATAAACAATGCACCATTTAAGCTTAGTAAAAGACAAATACAAAACACACACACACACACTAATACACATACATACGAACACATATACACACACATACATACATACATATATTTGAAGTTTTGGTAAAGTTCCTCAATGAAATTTTTCATTTTAGTTCAAAATGTGAATTTTAAGTTTGTGAATACCAAAACCTAGCACAATACTGACTAAATTTAATGATAATTAAATACTATATCAACGTAACGTTTTAATTTCTTAGCTATGTTAAGTCGAAGCTGAGGCAGCGCAGGTTTTTTGTACAGTTTAGCTGAGAGTTATATATTGATAGATATATTATATATAGCTAATGCTGAGGTATACACCATATGAGTAGCAACTAAAATATTTATGTATATGTATTATGAGCATAACTATTATATAAATACATAACACACACAGACACACACACATACACTAACACACTCACACATCTACATATTTATATGAATGTATGGATGTACTTTATGCAATGAGTATATACAATAACATAACGTATTTAAGCACCTATATGTAGCACGAGTTTTTTATATGTAAACCAAAACAAAACAACAAAAAAAAACAAAAAAAAAAAAACGTGAGAAGAAATAAACAATTAATTTTATATAGACTATATGCAAAAAGTACTCCCATAATAAGGTACACTGGCAGTTATAAGCAAACAACAAAAATACACAATTCTAGGCGCAAGACTGTCGATAAAATGAGGAATATATAAAGTATATATATAGATCATGGCATATATATATATATTAATCTACACAGTCAACAATGAATGAAAGGAAATACTCTATATATATATATACATACACTTAACCTAAAACATACCCTAACTAATAATAATCTGAATGTAACAACAACAACAACAAGCGAAAATTACTTTATTAACTTTCTAGACAGACAAACACACACACTCCAACACACACACACACACTAATACACTCGTAAAAGTGTAACCAATTGATGAAATTTTACCTAGATTTTTGTATTGAACCAGTTGAGCCAGGTGGTACTTAGCTACTTAGGATTTGACCTAACAAAATAAAAAAGCAACTGCAATTGATTTACACCAATAAATAGAAAAAATTAATGAGATAAGAAACAGCAAAGTTAGTAGAAGCAGCAAACACAGTGAAACAAACAGAACTCAAATTTAAGCTTAGACACACAAACACACACAGAATTTATTCAGAACACACTCACCCACATACACACACACACACACAGACTTAACTCGACATCAAGTGAAATCGGTGATAACATGAATATATATAAGTATAACTGGGCATATACTATATATATATATTTTGTAGCTATACAGGTGTCGGAATTCAATTATATATATACATATATATATACGTATGTATATAACCGTGCGAAAAAATAGTTAAATCAAAATGTTTCTAAATTGCGTTAAGTGCGTGTTATGTGAAAGGTTTAACTGTAACGATAACAACAGCAAACCGATTACAAAATCGATAACAACAACAAATAGCTGCTCAACGGTTTCGGAGCGTATTTCCAAAAAAATAAACTTTAGTTATAAATGAAGAAGAAGAAAACAAACAAAAAATAGCTGAGAATTTTTAAATAAACAAAACTAATTAAGTTAATATATTTACTTTTCGTATTCTTTTTTACTCTACACCTAGTTAACGGTATCATTTGTCGAGAATCGAAAATTGAAAACATTTAGTTTGGCTATAGTGAAAATTTTTTAAATGGAAAATGTTTAAGAATATTTATAAAAACAGCAAACAAAAAAGGGAAAAAGAGGAAATAAATCTAAAAGCAAAAAAGGGCAAAGCATTTAGGACAAATAATGACACAAGCCCCGCAAAAATATACACAACAATATATATATATATATATATAAATATATATATATATATAAAATTAAATATAAAAAAATGTTTGAAGCATTTTTGGTGCCGTTTTTTTAGAGAGCGGCACCAACACACACAAAACAAGAAACAAAAAAAAAAAAAAAAAAAAAGATTATGATAAATATGTATACATATAATGAGAGTTGTATGTGCATGATGTAACAATTACATCATGTATGTGCGTAATGATGTATAAATACAAATTGTATGTATATTATATATGTATGTATGATGGTCTCAACAAAATGAAATTCTAAAGTATATAGATAAGCAAACGAAAAACAGTTAAGAACTTAAGGCATTTAGTTAAAGAAGAATAAAATCTAAAACACACACATATACACACACACACACATAAACGCACACCCTTCATTAAAAGCGCACCAAAGAAAAAAAAAAGGAAAACAAATTTTTTAAATGCAAACCAAATATATAATAATAAAAAACAATTATAATTCTTTAAAACATATATAGAAACAATATAAAATAAAATTTAAAAAAAAAAAATCAATTGGATAATTGCACAAAATAAACTGCAAAATGAAATTGAATACTCAACACACATGCATTAACACACACATACACACACACACATACTTATGGTTGTACATCTTTTTGATTACCTTTCAGTTGAGCACAAAGTTTAGAATTATAAATAATTATACAACTTAAGTCTTGTTAACTAAATGTTTAATTTGATTTGTTGCTCAATTATTGTTAACAGCATACCATCCTTAAAGATGAAGAAGAAGAACAAAAAACGATGCAAAATCCTTAGCACAACTCGCTGCATTTTTGTAGTTTTCTTTCAAATTTTCTTCAAACTCTTTCACATCCATCTTGAGCTGCCATTAACCAGCTGATAAAATGTATCTATTGTTATTATTTTGTTTATCCGTCCATTAATAAAGTTCCTAATTGCAATAAATGAACGATTTGTTATGATTAACAGCAGTCAGCGAGAAAAACTCGAACTCTCTAACTCTAACTCTAACTCAATCTCAACTCAACTCCCACGGAGCAGTCAATTCTCAATTTGTCTTATGATCACTTTTCAGTTTCTCTCATCTCATCTACAGCTCGAACTCTCGTCAATTATATTTTCAAAACTCTCTCTCTCTCTCTCACTCTCGCTCACTGATCATCTACGTTTGGTTATTTCCTCCCGATGCACGTTTTTGTTGCTCAATCAATAAACAATCCAGCATAAATACCCCAGATGAAATCGTAGTTAAGCCAGCATTATGTAACTGTTCAATGCATAAAAACAAAATCCAGAAAAGAAAAAAAAAATGATAAATATTATAATGAAAAATAATTTAAAAAGTAATGAGTATGTAATGATTGATCACTGATCACAAATTTTGACTGTGTTAATTTCGTTATATAAATAAAACTAAAAACAAAACAAAAATTAAAAACAAAAAGGAAACAAAATAATAATATAATGAAATATCTATAGCGTATAAAGAACAAATAAATACACACATAACAACACGCAATAAATGTTACGGAAAGAACAAAAACAAAAAGAACCTATTAACTTAAGTTGAATGCTAAATGAAATGCGTCAAGTCAAGACAATGGGAGAACATCCAAAACCAAAAGCAAAAGCAAACAAAAAAAATGAAGATAATTATTATAATATTGCAAATGAAGCGAATACGAATAAAGATATGAAGAAAAAAATTATATTGGAAATTGTTTTCTTCACAAATTATCAACACATGTTTCTGAAAACCTAACTGGAAATTCTTTGGCAGAGTCGGTACACAAAATATTCGATTTTGATAACACAAAGGTCGCTGTTTAAGCTGAAACTTAAGAGGACAACTCTACGCTACGATTGAGGTGATAAAGACGTTATCGAAGGATCAACTGAACAAGATCACAAAAAGTGATTATTTTCGATATGTATATAAAATGGGAATGGCTTACAGCTTAAAGCTTCAGAATCTTATCATTGTTCTTGAGCATCCTCTATAAACTATATAATAGAATCCCGATTGATATATTTTATTTCAAGTTCTTTATATTGCTTACCTACTACTTTCACGCTTCAATAAAAGCTCGAATATTTTTTACTGTTTTGAAGTGTTAATTTATTGATTAATCCATTAAACAGAAGTTTTGCTTATGACATGAACTTTAATTGTTTCACTGGTATATTTAATTTATATTTATGTCATATACATATATACTTATATATGTATATATATATATATATTATTATTTATATGAACACTAAGAGAGTTGCTCATATCCGAGTATTTTAACTAGATGATTCGCGAAATTTGAATAGGCATTTCAGGTATAGTATAAACCAATCAAATATATTTGAACTAAATTGCTAACACATTGAACTAATTGATGAAGACCACTTGTTCTTCTTCTTTTTTTTTAATAACAGTGTACAACAATATACAGTACCGAGCAAAAATGAGTGAATGTTTCACAACTTTGACTTTCATCA
>NW_022045860.1:2328252-2358625 GCF_001654015.2 Drosophila navojoa | reverse complement strand
GCCTTGCAGTTTTTGTTATGTGTTAAGAACAAACTAATAAACAACCAAAAAAAAACAAATCTTGATTTGCTTGTATGGTTTAATTTTTATGCGTGATGAAAGTCAAAGTTGTGAAACATTCACTCATTTTTGCTCGGTACTGTATAGTTAAAGAAATCAGAAAACATACGTATATATTTATGTGTATTTGAAGCAAACTAGATGATGAGGAATTTGTCTATGCAACAATTCCTAGTGCTAACAATGAGTATTTATTTGTTGTTGTTTACTTTTGTTGTCCTTTCCTTTCGCAACAGAACTTTAACTATGAGTAGAAATTGCTTTTGGCTGGTATTCGTACTGTTAATAAAGCGTAATTAAAGTATACATATATATTAAATTTTGTCTTTTAACTAGTTTATGTTGACTTAGATATATACATACATTTATATATATATATATATTGCTCGATAATAAGCTGATATTCGAATATCCAATATCCAGAGATTGAGAGAACTACAACACCAGCATAACAATATACATACATATATAGTATATATATACATATATAGGAGTCTGTTCTATTGAGCTGTTTACACTATGGCATCGTTGTATTAGATTATTCTTTGTATTAGATATATCGTATATTGTTTATTGTGTGAAGACCCGTTCTGTTTTGAGTGTTTGGTGTCTGGTGCTGTGAGTATTTCAATACAGTGTGATTCTCAGCTGTGAGCGCTTCGGTTATAGTCTCCATATATAACATATATGTATGTATATATATAGATAGATCGTGCTCAATGGTATGTGCCCTAGTTTATAACGAACAACATTTAATTAGCCAGGAATTTTGAATGGGCCTGCGGCGCTTAGGCATTCGATTCCTTTAGATTCTCTAGGCGTGCCAATTGATTCGAGTCTAGTTCTTCGGGTATGCTGGCTCGACCGCCAACCACCTGTTTGGGTGCTTCAATAACATCCTCTGCTTGTGCCTCGGGGTTCATATCCAGACCGGTCGACTGACCACCGCCACCGCCACCTCCTCCACCTCCGCCTCCTGCTGCTGCCTCGGCTCCACTGCCAGCAAACGCATCATCGAAATTAGCATCGAAATTGGCCTCAAAATCCGCCTCAAATCCCGCACTGGCACCATCGGCAGCAGCTGCAGCAGCAGCAACAGCTGGAGCCGCACCTGCAGCAGATTTCTCAACAAACGGATCCTCAGGCTGCTGCACTACAGCCACCGTCCCATCAGCCGAATCGAAAGATTGATGTTCATCCTCTGCTGATACATGATACTCGGTCAGTGTTATGGTTACAGCAGTAGCCACTTGATCCTCCACCTCGTCACTTTTACCAACATTAACATTACCTTCTTTTGGCGGCTGCTTGTGGGCCGCGATTTTCGCTGCCGATGGCTTGGGCACAATGTCTGGCTTTGGCTTGGCCTTTTTCTCCACCTCCGGTTGCTGTTCCTTCGTTTGCTGCGATTCTGTATTGTCGCTCTCTCCTACTGGTGGGAAAGATTTATCGGCACCGTCTTCAACCATTGGGGTTGCAGCGGTAACAATTATTTGTGCCATACCTAAGTTCAAAGTATTCGCAACGCCCCCCACATTTCCACCAGCGGCCCCGCCCCCAGGCTTGACCAACTGCGGTGGCGGCAAAGACGGCGGCGGCTTCTCATCGTCGCTGAAATCGTCCTGCAATGAAACGTATAGAATTAATAATATATAAAATATATAAAATCAATTAAGTAATTCAAATAAATGGGAAAGGTTCTTCGTCTAGTTACCTCCATGCCAGGCTCTTGTATAAGCACTGCGTTAGCATTAAATATAAATGAGAGAAGAGAGTTTATTTAATCGATTTGATCGCAATACGGTTTTAGTATTTTTTGTTATTAAATTCACACATTTTTATAACCCTTTATCGAGAGAGTAGAGCGACGGGAATACAATTGAAAATTGCAGGGCTCAATTTAAAGGGTACAAGAATCAAGATATTCAGATACATATAAATATATATACATACAAGGATACGGATTTAAACTAAAGGGATTATAACACAAATACCAAAAAAGGGGAACGGATAGGGAATTGCGTTTGGGGGGAGGTCCATGCACATGCTACATATAGTAGACAATAGTCTCGATAAAGTCTAAAGCAAATACTTTCAAATATTATACAAAGTATTTAAGGTCGATAGCTCTTAGAGCTGAAGAAGCTTACGAGTGATAAAAAAGGTCAAAGACGTCAATCGATTGATTGAATATGTATATTGAAGATACGTGTAAATTATAGGGAATCTACCAGGTTAATAATTAATGTTTCAAGTCAGAATAAGTTATACTATCTAAAGATATATATTTGATTATATATATAATGGAATATAATTGATCATTCAAACGAATTCTTGATTATAAATAACAGGGTATTTCGGACAGATTTCAAATTCAGGCTTCGAAGTCATTGATAACGTTTTTATGAAGAATAATTAGAAATATTTGACTTAGATAAAATCTTTTTGCAGTTTATAGTGTTATGGGAGCTGAAGAAGTATCAAAAATGTTTGGCTTGTAAGGGGTTTCAAGATATCTTTCCTCTTGAAATGCCTCCGCTGTGCTTACTTCTCAACTGTGGAAAAGTCAACAAAACAAGCAAAAGGAAAGTCTTTAATAAACATAAACTACAAACTATTCATACAGAAAGAGTTCCAATTTTATGTACAACATTATCAAAAATAGTTAATCGAGAAAACTGGAAGATCAGAGATAGAGAAGATATCATATATAACACATGTATATCATATTTTGGAGTAGAGTCTTACACTGAGCGAAAATAAATACAAATTGTGAATAATACCAAATTCAAGTCAAAAATTGGTGCCAAACAAAAAATTACACAAAGTATTTACTACAAATTAGAGAAAAATAAAGAATTATTGAAAATCTGTTTAATGAATAGTCGAAATATTGATAGATCGTAATCGTAATATATCGAGATCGTAATTAGTAGCATAGCAGGAAACACCAACACACACGAAGAGGAGGAGACACGTTGTTAAGCAGCCTAAAGTACACTGTAAAAAATTTGTTTTTAGTTCATAGTTTTTGTTTAGCTTATTCATTGGCTTGCAAAAAGGACACATAATTTGAGATTTCTGTTTCGATAGCAACGATAAACGGAGAGTGTTACGAAGAATAGTTACAGTGAGTGAAGGTGGAGTCAAGGTGGTGGTGGTGGTGGTTGAGGTGGTTGTGATGGTGGTTTTTTGGTAGTTAGTGGTTGGTTGGTTAGTAGTTGGACGAGCTGCAGTTGAAGATAAGTTTTGGCTACCTCTAGAGAATATAGAAGCAGGTATCAAAAGTACTTCGAGTATTTTTGTTTTAATTTGTTTTAGGTGAAACATAAAAAATATATATGTATATTTATAGAGAGAGAGAGTAAATCAAATATGGATGTGTTGTATAAAGAGAAAGTCTTTGATAAGAGAAAGAGAGAGAGTGAAGTAGAGCGTAGGTAATTTGTTCATATAGAATAAATTACCTGGCGGAGGCATGCTGGGTACGCCGGCGCCATTGGGTATATAGCCACTATCCCGATCTTCATCTAGAGTGCGGGCGGAAGAAACGACGAGAGGGAGAGAGACATATTGTACCATATACCATGTAAACGCGCTCTGGCAATCTCACTCACCTGCTGTGTCCTGTGAGGCAAACATATCCTCCGTTATGTCGGTTAGCTCGTGGGCGTACTCTGGCGGCAATGCGGGCGCTGGGGGCAACGCAAAGCTGGGCGCAGCTGTGGGTGGTGGTGATTCATCGCCATCGCCGTCGCTGAGTGGCTCACCCATCTCATCGCATTCCTCGACGACCAGCGATGGGAAATTGCCAAATTTGCCATCCAGCTCGCCCTCCCACCAGCCATCGTCGACGCCGTGCGCCGTCTTTGTTATGATCTTGATCTTGTCGCCCTCCTCGAAGGTTAGCTCATCCTCGGCGGTGGCATCGTAGTCGTAGAGCGCAATACACCATTCGGTGTCGGACTTGACACGCTTCTGTGGCGCCATTATGACCGACACCTGATCGGGCGATTGCATCGAGTCCACCGTTTGATCTTCGTTGTCAACAGTATAATCGACAGATGAGAATGAAATTTGTGTGCGCAATTGATTGGCAGAACTACCATTGAAAGCCCCATCAGCAGCCGCATCCTGCTCGATGTCCAGATAATTGTGCGGCACATAGCCCTCCTCGCCGCGATAATTGCGTGCACGCAGCCAGCCATCGCCATCGCCTTCGCCAACCACTTCCAGCTGCTCGTTCTCCACAATGGTCAGCTCATCCGGATTTTGAGCCTAACCAAAGTAAGCAAGCAGTAGATTCAAATCTCCTCGATTTCCCTTATATCCTCTCCCACTCACCGTATAACTATAGAGCGCTGTGCACTTGAAGATCGCCTCCTTCGGCTCCGGTACAATCGGCTCATCCTTGTCATCATCACCCTCGTCCCAATTAACCTCGGTTGGATCATCCCAGCCGCTGGACATTTGCACTGGAGCCGCTGCTGTTGGCTGTGCTCGTTCGCGCTCCTCGGCCTCATCTTCGCTGTCGCTGAAGGTGCGATCCCGCGAGAGCTGCTGGTCCTGCTTGGGCTTTGTGGCAGCCACAGCTGTGGCACCGTCCTCCTTGTCGCTGTCGTAGAAGGAATCAGAGCTGGGATTTTCGCCCTGGCCGGAAGCATCGGTGCGCATCGATATGGAGCTGGCGGATCGTGTTAGCTCCTGTACGCCCATAATCTCCGCCTCCTGTACCCATTCGTCCACATTGATGCCGCCGTCGCGCAGACACTGCAAACACGCCTCCGCCTTGGCCTTCTCTGTCTCCGAGCGACGTATCTGATCGCGGAACTCATCGATCTTCGTATCCAAGTCGGGGCCATTTGGATCATTGGGATCTGTACGCTGGCCAGCATCTCGCAGCGACTGGCACAGTGCCAACTTTTTGGCATACTCCCGTATCGAGGCATTCTCCTTGACCACACGGCCGGCCAAATTCTTCGCCTCCTTGGTCAACGTCTCGGCTGCAGACTCGTGCTCGGTGGTTACCTTACGCACCGGATCATTGTCGCATGGCTCAAAGTCGTACTGAATGTGCTGCTTCAGCACCGGATAGAACAGATAGCAACACTGCAGATTGTACTCCCGGGTCAGCTGTTGGGCCTGGTCACGGATCTTGCCAAAGCTGTTCTGCATGGCCGAGCAGGTAAGCAGCTCAGTGCGTCTGTCGAGGATGATAAATGGTAGCTTGGTTAAACGAGAAGCAAATGCAACAGGCAGAGAATCTAGTCTAAGATCTAAGTAAAGTCAAGGCTTAAGGCTTTTCCCCGATCCTTACCCCATTAGCATCAGATACTCGGCAACTCGCTCGAACACATAGTTCTCCATGGTGGTCATTGTCGTCTGCAGGTCCACAGTGAAGTAGCGGTTCTGATGGGCATTCGCTGCGGCCAAACTCAAGATGTAATCGTTGCGAGCGCCCGACGACTTCTCCTCGAGTAGCTCCTTGCGCGACGTGACCCGAGCGCTGTTCTTCTGCAGCGATGTAATTGACTGAAAGAACGAGCCCTTCTTCTTCTTCAGCTTCTCCTCAATGTCTTTGGCCTTGTCGCGCACATCGTGTGCACAGTGCTCCTCGTCGAAATAGGATTTCTTAGTCTTGTCCACGTCGCCGACGCTCAAGTGCAGCTCCTTCTGCACATTGACTATGCCGGCGAGCGCGCGTTTGGCTATGGCCAGCTTATAGTCTCGGAGAACTTTGGCCTCATCCGCTATTTGTTGCTGGAACACCTCGATGGCAGCGAGCCGAGCGCGTGCCAGCTTCTCGTTCTCCTCGAGCACAGTGCGCCAAACGCTCCACATATTCCTGAGGCGGAAGTGAAAGACAGAGAAAGAGAGAGGGAGTGAGAAGAAGAGTAGCCAAAGAGTTTTAGGAAATAGATTATTTAGTGATCACTTACCATCTCTCTTCCATGCCATCCATTTTAATATCGGGTATATTTGGTATTTTCTTATTGAGATACTGCGATGAGATCTTGAGCAGGCCTTCGCTATATGATTTCTCAATAGCGGAGCGCTTGATTGTGAATTGCCGTATATCCTCCAGTAGATCGCACTCATGTTGGTTCTTTAGCTGCAACTTAGCTACCTGTTCCGTGTGCAAATTCTTTAGGAATTTCACATAGTTTCCCTGTTATCGCAAATGTATATCATATATTAAATTTAATATTAATATAAATTAGATCTGATTAATTTTAATATATGCTTTAGCTGGTTTACCTTGCGCGGCGGCGGCTGCATTCTGTTCTAGCTTGGCTACTAGCGCTTGATTTTTGTTTTTTTTTTTTTTTTCAAGCAGAAGCGTTTTTTATTTTTTGGTTTTTGTTTATGGTTTCTTGTCGAGCTTCAATCAAATGCCGTTACATTACCTTTAGTAGCTGCAAATGAAGTAGGGGGTAAGGGGGGAGTTGTTAAAGGCTTGAATTAATAATTGGTTCGAATTGTGAAGCGTGCATCTAAATTAGCTATCTTAAGCACTTTTACATAATCGGGAAAAATGATTGAGAAAATGTTGTGTGAAAATTTTCACAGCATTTCCCCTGCTGATATCGATTTATGCTGCAGCAGCGGATTTTCTTGAGTTAGTTTCTCGCGTAGCTTTACGTTGTCAAAAGTAATTCTATTGCTCTAACACTTTTCTTCGACATGCTCTAGTCACTGGGCTACCATAAAAATTCGGAGTTTTTTCAACTAATTTCTTAGCCAATTGTATAGGAAACTTTTTCTTTTCTCTAGCGTTCGCACAGTTTGGCTTTTGCTCCTGCCTTTGCGTACTTATCGATTTCGATTTTAATGCCGTTTTAACAGTTTTCCAAGCAGACACCGTTAGCTGGCTGCGCGAGAGCTAGCATGAATGGGAGAGGACAAAAGAGCGGGAGAGTGCACGCAATATTCCACTTGCAGAAAGAAGGCGACCACTCTCTCTCTCTTTCTGTCTCTCTCGCACACTTTGCAACACATTCTCTGTTTTTGCTGTTTGTCACAAAATAGGGGTGGGTACTTAACAGTTTCATTCATGGCCTTTTAAAAATACTCCGCTCATGCGCTTAGCCAATCCGAAGCCTAACACGTAAAATGCATCTAAGAAAATTTCTACACACCCACGCACGTTCTTAGCCACTCTAGCATTATTTAAAGCTCACTTCCGACTCTTTCTATGGCAATTCACAATAATACTGAATTATATTCAACAATTGTCATGACTTTTGCATACTGATAAAAACCAAGAGTATGCTCTATTATCAATAAGCACTACATTGATAACAAATTTTTGGTGTTCGAAAATTGATAGGGTCAACGGTAAAAAGTATGCAGTACTTTCATATCGTCTACGCGTTGAGTATAACAATTTCTGTAGCTGTACGCATTAGTGTGTGTGCGTACGATATACGATTTGAAAATCCAATGTAACTGCATCCATAAAACATTTGAAACTATCGTCTCTATCGATATTTAAATCCGATGTAAGTAAAGCTGTAACGGTTGTCGTAAAGCGCATATAAATGAACTACCAATTAAAAAATCAGTTATATGAAAACAGTTATAAATTGAGAAATCGAAAATATGATCACTAAATATATATACTCTCTTAGTTCATTATACCCGACAGTAAAGCAAACAAAACTCATGTGGCTCATATCGATATATCGATAGATTGGTGAACAGCTGTTTAACTGCTGGAATGCAATAAAACGCAAAACAAATGAAAGAAACAAATAAATGCTGCAAGGGGCGGCGGTGGCAGCAGGTGTGTTCGAGCCATCGAAAACCTGTTTTTGAGTCAAGAGCAAACAAACAAAACGGCATACCGCGTCGCAAAAGTGTAAAAGTGTGCCGCCAACGAAGAAGCAGCACCAACAACAGCAACAGAAGCAGCGCAGCCAACGTGAAGCTCGAGCAGCCACTGTGATTTCACTTTTCAACAGTTGCCAATAGAGAGCAGTAAACGAGCGCACGGATTAGCATAGGTTCAAATTTAATAGTTGAATTGTGCAATTAAGTGAATCTAGAAACTACCGTTACAAAGATGAATCGAGTAGGTGCAGTGATTATGCAACAAATGCGGCGGCAAAGGATGCAGCCAAGGCAGCTGCAACGATGCCTCGAACAAGTCTCACCTGTTGAGCAGCCACACCTGTCAACTTTCACTCAATTACGATGCACGTCTGCGTCAGCGGCGAGCAACAAACAGGTGACTCCACCACCGCGTCACGATTGGAATCGCGCCGTTAGCGAAGCGGAAAGGATCGTCGGATATCCTACGTCCTTTCTAAGCCTGCGCTGGCTGCTGAGCGACGAAATCGCGAATGTGGCACTACATCTGCGCAAACTGGTGGGCAGTGCGCATCCGCTAATGAAGACAGCCAAGTAAGTGGACTACAAATCATGACAGATTCAGATTAGAAAATCTATACTCCTCCAGGCACCTACTCTACAACGGCAAGAATACCATGCAGGCATGGGGTCTCATTGTCTTGCTTGTATCCAAGGCCGCTGGACATGCTCCTAGCATACCCGATGTGGAGCAGGATAAGAGCGCCGGGGTGCTCCATTCGCAGCGTGCGCTAGCCGAGGTCACCGAGATGATACGAATCTCACATTTGGTTCACAATGTAAGGAAATCCTTGAAATGCGAAATATTCAGCCTAAACAGCTTCTCACTCGTTTCTCTTTAGAGCGTTGTCAACTTGCAAAGTGGCACTGAGGCAGGCCAGGATGCCACCACCTACGATGACATGTCTTTTGGCAACAAGATTGGCCTGCTCACCGGCGACTATTTGCTTGGCCATTCCAGTGCGGAACTTGCGAATCTGCGCAATCAGGAAGTTGTGGAGCTCATCTCGTCAGCTGTGCGAGATTTTTCCGAATCGGAGTTTATAGGCGAGCGTGATGAGCAGAACAATCCGCTGCCCTTCAAGCCGGGCACATTCCAACGTCCCTCGCTCACCGTGGGCGTCGATTTCAACGAGCACGATGTGATGACGCCCATGCCGATTGGCCAGGTGATGGGTAATCCGGAACAGGAGTGGGAATGTCGTAATATCTTGAATGCAGGCAGCCTGCTTGGCAAATCCTGCCAGGCGTCCCTTAAACTGGCCGGCCAGAGCGAGCAGATGCAGCGGCACGCTTACCGCTTTGGCAAGCACCTAGCTCTGGCCTGGCAGGCTTGCCTCGATGCCGAGAGCTTTCAGAGCCCAACGCTGCCACCGGATGCAACCTTCAGTCTGGTTAGTGCGCCAGTCCTCTTTCATTTGGAGCACGATCCCAGTCTTTATAAGCTAATCGAGCCAGGCAAAAAGTCAGTGGACCTCATTGACTACAACAAAATACACAAGGAAATTCTTGCGGGTCCAGCGCTGGCCAAGACAAAGGAGCTGCAGCGAAAGCACACGGAAGCTGCCCTAAGTGTCCTGCAACATTTTCCAGCTACCGATGCGCGTCAGGCACTAGAAAACATCATTCTGGCCATGCAGGACTTATGATCAACTAAACTCGGCGACAGGAAAAGCGATGCATGGAAACGGGTTCAGGGTTATAGCATAATGACATTAAACTTAAAGTGAATCTTTAATCTTAAGGCAAAAGACAAAGTTTTTATAGCTGTGGGAATTTATGGTCTTGCATACGATGCAAATTGTTAATATTATACAAAAATATTTCTATTTGTTGCAGTCCTCTATGCAGAACTAAAATAAAATCTAACAAACTGTTTTATTTATAAGCTGAAGTGTGTTCACATTTAGGGAGATTACTGTACAGTAGAGGTATCAACGTCTGCTAATGCGCATCAGCACCAACTGCGGGCATCGCTCATATTCAAAATATTGTGGGAAATCCAAGGGCAACTCGTCCATGCGCCAAGGCTTCTTCAGTACCTGCCTCAGGAAGTGCTCATACATGGGCGCCACAGATTCACAATCCTCCAGAGTGAACACGTAACGCTTTTCCATGGCCATGTAGATGTACTTAGCTCTGCCAGACTTCTCTCCACGCTCCAGTATGTGTTCCATGACAGCGACGAAGGCGTCGGTGAGTGTGTCATCATAGACGACATCCGCTGCCAAGATTATATCACTATCATCGATCGCTGCAATCAGTTCTTTGCTCAACTGAGATCTTGAAGCAAGAAAGTCATATTCCAGCACAGAGATCTTGCTTTGCAGCAGCTGTCTATTTCGTTGAACATTCTTGCGAATCAGCTCGAGGATGCAACCGAGATTGACGTCAGTACAGTAGACTTGCCCTTTGTTCATCATAGCTGCTGTAATGCTGGTCAAACCAACTCCAGCGCCTAGCTCCAGGATTGTCTTGGAGCTCCATGCTTCCCTTTGGTGGAAGACAAAATCTGCCAGGAGCAGCGCTCCACGCCAAACTTGGAGACCAACTAGCTTCAGTTCCGTTGCATCAGAATGTTCAATTTCTATGATACCGCGCTTTGGACGTTTCACCTCCAGATCACCATCACTATCTACTTTAGCTTTACCGTTAGGTAGCTTCTCGTCGGGATAGCGAAAACGAAATTTTGACACAATTTTGCCATCAGCATCCTGCTCTGGTTGGTAGTTTGTCTCGCTGTAGATTTCCGACTTGACCGTGTACATCTGATTTCCTTATATACCAACATCCATCTAATAATATACATATCTATTTCACACTAGAGATCATCTCTATCCAAAGTGTGACTGAGCTCTCGGGAAATTTTTTTTATGAAAAATACTTCCCTAGATACTGTAATTATGCTACTTATTAGATTTGATTTTGTTAGTTGTAGCATTTAACTGTGTGATTTGTGTCATCTCCTAACTTTTAAAAATATAGAAAGAACTAATCAAATTTTTAACTATATTTTACCGCATTCTCTATATTAAAGTTTGCATCATTAATTGTGTTTTTAGTAAATAGCACAATTATGTTAACTCAATAATGGCTGTTCTGCGTATAAACGCACAAATACTGTTGGTGCCATTTTGAGCACTTAACAGTGACCATATTGAGTACTGCAGTGCCATTTTGAGTTTAACATTACCCTTTTTACATCAGCGTGGCAACGCAATTTTTTAGGTGAAAAAATTATTAAAGTCGTTGTTAAAGAAAAACAGAGTGCAAAAAACAGCAGCAAATACACACAATTAATAAAGCGAAAGCAAGATAAAAGCAAAGCAAGCGTGTGCTGCCGCCCCATTTCTTAGCCAACAAGCCCGAAAGTGTCACCGCCAAGACGTACGTGCGAAAAATGTTTTGGGACAAGGGTTATGCGCCCTCTGCTAATATAGAGGCGCTGCTCGAGAAGGAGGTGCGTAAAAGTGTGTGTTGATGTGTGAATGTGCATATGCATGTGAGTGCGTGTGCGTTTGTTTATGTGTGTGCAAATAACATTGTTCAATATACTATATGTGTGTACAATTTTGCCTACATATAGAATTCCACTGTGGAGGAATTCCTGGACGAGGAGGATATATTGCAGGAATGTAAAACGCATAAAAAGAATTTGGTCAACTATTTTACACGACCAGAAGTGATTCGTCGCCTGGTCGAGCTCATCACAACGGAACCATCAGAAGATTTACCGATGTCGCAGCGTTTCCACTACGCAAACATGTCATGTGAGATACTCACAATGTAAGCAACGCCCCCAACCCCTACTATATACATACATATATATGATGTATTTATATTGTTTTCGTTTGTCTCTTAGTGGTCTACCCTCGCTGGATGAGAAATTACTCTCGGATGCGGATACATTGCAATTGCTGTATTCATATTTGAAAAAAGAACCACCGTTAAATTCATTGCTATCATCGTTTTTTAGTAAAACATTTAGCATGCTCTTTACGAAAAAGCCAGAACAAGATTGGTTTTTGTATCAACATATGTGCCTACAATTTTTGGAGTATATTAAAGCGCAGAAGAACTTTTTGGATTACATTTGTAAACACTTCGACACACCTGTTATACCCGATCTGATCATGCAAATGATGAAGGAAATCGATGGTGGTCAACTGAAGCGCAACCTATACGAAGTAAAATTATTGCATACAATTCTTACCCCGTATACGACTATTAATATTTATAATTTCTTTTCGATTCCGCAGTGGTTAACTGAAGACAAAATTGTTGAGAGACTGATTGCAATATTGCGTAATCCTCTGGAGACCGATAAGCATGCAAATGTTGCGGACTTTTTCTGTGATCTTATTAATCAGGGCCGTCTAATGCGTCAAACGGAGCAGGAGAATGATTCATTTGAGCCGGCCTTTGATGGGTCAAATCCCATATTGCGCACGATTGAATCTGCACAGACAATTGAAGCCTTGTTAAATGTGATTTTGGAACCAAACGCTCTAGAGAGCGCCATCTTATCAGGAATATCGGTTGTACTTACGCTTATCAAGCCCCTTACATTCACGTGAGTCATCGCGAAAACAACATCAAATTTATATACAATCACTTATCTATTTATTTTTCATACTGTCAGTTATGAGCCGACTTCGGATCGCCAGCGTTTGCTGCAGAAACGCGAGAGAGAATTCCATCAGGAAGTTCAAGAGACTGTGATTGTGGTGATGGCGCCTCGCTTACATGAATTTGTGCATTTGCTGAAAAATCCGCCAGCGGTTCGTGTGTTTGTTTTTATGCATATGTTTATACTGCCTCTCAACTACACTTCTATTCCTACTTTATGTTTCTTAACGCAAATTCAAGTCTAATGTAACCAACCTCTCTTTCAGAAACCACAATTGGAGACCGCAGCTGCGATTCTTACTCCTCCATTTGGCAAAACGCGCCTACAAGTCTGTCGTGTATTCACCGCTCTGCTAGAGACCAAACACGAGACCATTCAACAGGCGTAAGTTGCAGCTAGCTCAGCCAACAAGTGTCTCTAATATGAGTTCCTATCCCTCCCACAGCATCTGTGCCACCGAATACTTTTCTCTACTGCTGGACTTTTTCAAGGAATACTGCTGGAATAATTTTCTTCACAGTGAACTGGAGAAGGCATTGCATTTGGTCTTTTATAATGAGCTCAAGAACAATAATACCACTTCTACGGAATGCACCGAAATATTCCCGGATGATTATATGTTCAATTGCTTATTGAAGTTTGCCAATGATGGCTTGGGCATGACCACAACCGAGGTGGAAATGAAGAATGCTTTGAACGATGTAAAGCGAGCCGAGGGCGGCAAAGAGAATCCAACAACAGAAATTGAATTCGAGGCGGCAGCAGCTCAGCAAGAAGCTGAAGCTGAAGCAGAAGCAGCCACCACCACAAAAGCTGCCAATGAAGTTGAAGAGGCCAACGAAGTGGAGGGCACGCAGGAAAATCACATTGAAAACAAAGCGAACGATGAACCTGCCTCTACTGCTGCTCCTAATGATAACCAAGCAGAGCCAAATACGACGACTGATGCCACTCAGGCAACGCTCAACGATTTGGACAAGACCAAAGCGCCAATAAACAACCCGCCCACTGAGATGCAAACATATGTGAGTAGAATAAACACAGTTCAATTCACATTTTTAATAACTTATTAACTTTACAGCTGATTGTCAATTGCCAATTGGTGACCAAATTGGTTAATTATTGGCGGCACAATGCAGAGGCGCAGTAAGTGAAAAGCCAGCTGAATAATTATTCATTTATAATAATAACCACATATATATTTTTGTCATCCACACAGATCTGCTGAGAAGGGTCGTCGGCTGGGCTATATGGGCCATCTGATCAAGATAATCAGACATATTACGAATTGTATATCGGAATCTGAACATATCGCTAGCCTGATTGCTTCTAGTTTTGACAACGAGGCGGACCAGCAGCTCTGGCAATCGCTAATCGCCGAGGAAGGAGAATTTACCGTGGCCGTCGCACAGCAAAATAAGCTGTTGGCCAATTGCAATCCGCACGAGGATAACGAGTATAATGCGGATAACTCGAAAGATTTCCTGGGTGAAGCTAATACTTGGGACACTGGCGCCACATCGTACAGCAATGTTTGCTATAGTGATCTGGATAATACGGACGTCGTCTTCACAATGGACAATGATCATAGCCTGTTTCAGTTTGGTCGCAACATCGACGACGACGACGATGATGATGATGATGAGCACGGGGGCAGCGGGGGCGATGGCCATAGCCATGGCATGTTTACCAAGAATTCGACAACGCTCAACAATTTGGCAGCCGATGCCTGGGATATGGATGTACAATTCGCTGATATGACTGGCTGTAATTCGCACTCGAATGTTGTAAATACCGGCACCTCCAGCTGGGGCAACGATTTCAATAGCGACAACTTTGCCGATTTCGATGCACATTTCAGCAGCTTTAGCAGCGATCTGGGCTTGCCTCATACCCAGGCGCCTTTGAATGATGCAGCACAGTCTACGAGCGATGGCTCGGACCAGCATCGAACGCTGAACGAGGACGATGTATCTATGACTGCAACCAATAATCAGCAATCAATCGTCAACAGTGATGACCAGCAAGCGGAGTACGACAACAATGCCAACGTAGAGAAGGCAGCTAGCGATAAGCTGCAGGAACTAAACGATGCTGATGCATCCGTCACCACGGCAGCCACATCGATTGTAAGTCAATTGCAATCGGTGCTGCTCGCCGGCGAAGATGATTATGAGGATGATGAGGGCATGTGGACCAAGCCTCTAGGCGGCAGCAATCAGTCTGAAACAATGGCCACCGATCCACAGACAACACTCATCACGAACGGACCCCATAAAATTGCCGAATTGTAAGCGAGTGACAGAAATTGTGAAAGTGTGTGATAAAGTGAATACTTAGACAGCAATCAAAAGTATTTAAGTAGTAAACTGGTCGAATTCATTATAATGTAGCAGTTGGCAGCAGGCATTTACTATCTATCTATCTAGCGTAACCACAGCTAGACCACGAACGGCTGTGGTTATGCTACCTAAGCAACTATTGCTGCATTTACTAATGTTTTTTGTTGTGTTTATTGCAGCAACCATGCCAACGATAACAACAGCAGCAACAGCAGCAGCGATAGCACCGGCAGCAGCAACAGCAACAACAGCAAAGCACGCGACGACAGCAACATCACAATTGAAGCAGAATCGGAGCAGCAGCCAAAGAAGTCGGAGAGCATAGCTACGGCTGCCACGAAAAATGCGGAAATTGCAACAACGACAACATAAATGTGCCGATACACTCACGCTCGCACACGCATCCACCTACACTCAACACACACAACACACGCCCGCACGGCCCACACGGCCCACACTATATACGCACACACACACGCATACATACAGCCTGAGAGACGAAGTCAGCAACCGCAATTTGTATAGCATATACATATATATACATAAAAGAATGTGTCGAAAAGTTGTAAACATAAAATGAAAAGCCTTTGATTTGCTCTTTGATCATTTCTTATACATAAGCATGCATACATATTTAAGTGTATATATATACATATATATATATATATATAGATATATATGTGTATGTGAAAACCCATTGTGTATAAGTGAAGCCCGCCCAAAAAGTTTGTAAGATTCGAAATTATGTTGTTGATTCATTGTAATCCTCTCTTGCTCTCATCTTATTGCCAATTTCCTATTTATTATAAGCTATTATTTGTTTTCACATTCAAATACTCTATACAAAAACAAATGAGCATTACTTAAGAGTTACCCAACAATAAATTTTGTGTTTTTTTTTTAGCTTGAAAAATGTACTATATACTGATATGTTTATTGTTTGTATTAATTAGAGACATGTGTTAATTTTTGTATGTACTTTGAAACAAAGCAAAACCAAATAATCAAACCTTTGCTACACACACTCACACAGTTGCTGAAAGCACAAAACAAATACAGTATGTATGTATATGACATATATTATTTGCCCTTTCTCATACTATTTCTCGTACCAAAAAAAGAAAACGAAAATGTATTCAATGTCGAAAGTACAAAAGAGAGAGAACTACAAAGCAACAACAGCATTTGCCACGCCCACACACAAAATACACACACACACACACACACACACACACACACACACACATAAATAAGACATATGTGTATACCTTGTAAAACCTTTTTATACTTTTTTAAAAACAATGTAAGTCTCAGAAGACATATATATAGATATTGCAGCAGTATGTATATATAACTATTATAATTTGTGCAGCTTTGTTGTTGTTGTTGTTGAGGAATGTTTGTGAAAACAAAAAATATACAAAAAGAACAAAACCGAAATGAGAAATGAACAGATATGCCATCATTTGCTTCCAAATAATTACATTATAATTATGTTTAAAAAATAAAATGAGTTAAAAACAAAAACCAATTCCAAAAAGAAAAGAAAAAAAAACCTACTTTAAAAGTAAAATTTGATGTTTATTTTGCACACACAATGAAAAAATGACATCACATGCTTAATTGAAATCAATTGTTATAAAAAGTTTATAGACATAATAAACACTCGAAAGGTCGATAGTTGAGGAGGCAACATATCAGCTCAACATTAAACCCAATCTCTAACTGCAATGAGATTTGATTACAAAAAAGAAAATACATTAAACATACAATTTAATAACTAATAAAAACAATAGTTTAGTCATAAGGAAACAGAGCATGTCTTCTGCACTAATCTAACCAAACAGCAAAGAAAAAAAAAAAACCTATAAATCCATACAAAATGCTTGCACAAATTTCAAATCGCTTGCTTTTATTTTTGCAATAAATAAAACAAAAAATTAATGGAAAAAATTAAGTAAAAACATAGCAAAAATGTTTAAACTATCTCTGATGTAAACTGTGATAATTAAATGAAGTTGCAGGGTATTTGATAAAAAAGAAAAAAAAAATGAAAAAAAAAATACTGAATAAAATTAACACACGAAAAGCTCAACAAATTGTGAATTGTAAAACATTTTGTTGTTCACACCCACACACACACACACTAGCACTCACATACATACACAGCCCACACCGACATCATTTCTTATATGAACTACAACAAACAGCAATATGTACTGCAATAAAGTCTCTCATTGAAGAAGTCTATTATTATACGGCATACGTAAGGAATTAATGTTTAATCCGTAATGAAACCAAATTTGTAAACAATTAAATTTGCTTGTGAACCATAGACAATTGTCATTATCGTTTCGGTCTTCCCCAATAATTGTTTTTGTTCGTCGTCTACTAACCAGCAACCGAATCCTTCCCTCGTGCATATGCCTTACCCAAACAACTTCAATGACAACTTTCGTATGGAAATTGATTGGATTATACTATGATGAAGATTTGTTGTAATACCTTATATAAGTAGAGATAGATTTACTTGCATACTGTGTGTCTTTTAAATATTAAGCAAGCATATTCAACTTGGACAGCTCGATGGATTCGAAAAGCAGAGTATTTTCAATTTAAGCTGATTTACTAACAATATTGAGAATGAATAAAAACTGATCAAATGAAATGTAGACAAAGTCTTGTGCGCAGCTTTAAGCAATTTGTTAAAGTGCAAAAAACCACAGCAAATTGAGATTTAAACAATAAGTGAATGAAAATATTATAATTATATATACATATATTAAATACCAAACGTCCAATGTTTTGCATGCGACCCATGCATAAACAAAACTAACAACAATTGTGAACACTAAAGTCTTCAACAAAAAAAAAAAAAAAAAAAAAAAAAAAAAAAAAAAAAAAAACCAGTTTTGAGATCTGCTAACTAACAAACACTTATACTCGTACATATTAAAGTTATATATTAAATAAAAGGAAGAAACCAAAATGTAAGAGTGAAAAAATGAAAACAAAAACCAATTGTACTTTATAATAAACATTTTTTGTCTGTGTGTGTTCAGCAGTTCAGTATTTCAATTAAGCCAAGTTAAATCAAATCCAAAACGTACTAAAACCAAGGTTTCCCATTGAAAACCAAAACAAAATTATATAAAATAACAAAAAAGACAAAAAAAAAAAGTGAATTATTAAAAACTTAAGCGTAGCGAAATTAAAGAAAATGCTTCAAATAAAATTCTTAAACACTTCAAAGATAAAGAATAAAGAACCAGCGGGAACAACAACGATCGAGCACGAGCAACTGTAATACAACCAAAACTTCATATATATACTACTACATACATATATATACAAAGACCCTATACTAACTGCATACGTACATTTATGAAAGTAACTAATAAATGTTGTTAGCATTAACTTGAACAATTGCATAATATTAATAATAATATTGATAACATTTTGTTAAATGAAAAGGAAATCGTAGTTAACCGAACCCAAGTGTGCTTCATGTAAGAATTTGTGTTACGATTTTTACAATGCAATAAAAAATTCCAATAAATTCGCCCCACTTTAAGCTAGTATTCCTAAAGGTCTTAAGTATTTACGATCGGTGTCTAATATATATATGTGTATATGTAAACCTTATGTAACGAGTAGAGACTTTAAAGCCAACAAAAACGTATCGTCAAATATCCAAAATAGGTAAAACAAGAAAGATTAGCTAAACCTTGCATACATCTATATACATACATGCATATATATGTAATACGAATAACGGTTTAATTATACATATATAAGTGCTTCAAGTGATAAATACACCCACACATACACACAAACACACAAGGAAACATACACCTACACAGCGTATTGTCAACCTTAAGAATTTTCTGTTATAACTGAATCGAAACTACTTGAAACAAACCCCCCAAGGGACACTCTGGAATAGAAATTCCTTGAGGTAGTGCCTTAAAACTGTATAAGAACAAGAACACAATGTTTTGTTTAAACAAAAGAAGACGAGAAATGTACTAGTTCCAGTATCTTAAACAAATATATAGTTAACTCTATGCTCCGATCTATATACTACATTAATTAACACACACACACATTATATATATACATACTATATTGTATTTAATAATATACTCTTAACTTACCGTCGCATTTTCTACCATATACTACAATCTATATGTATAAATCTCGTATTTTTGACTATTTTGGAACATGTTTTGCTCAAACGACAGTTTTCTAACAGCACACATATACACAAACACACCAACAGCCACACACACACATATACACACACACATATATATATATATACATAGTTAAGTATCGATCTGCTTTGACATAGTTAAAATACATTTTGTGATTGCTTTGCTGTATGATGTCTGAACGCCCTAATGGGATATCCTGAATGTATTCATCTATATTTATGTATACAGTCACACATACGCACACACGCACATACACCAACTGTTATGTATGTGCACGTGTGTGTAGGTAGTGTGCGAGCATTATCGAATAATTAATACGATTTGTGCATTATTTCGATAGAAATACACTTTGATTACGTATTGAAATGAATAAAGCGATTAAACAATTTGATTCATTTGATTTCAATTGAGACTATGTGAAGAAGAGGAAAGAATTAATTAAAGTAGATAAGAATTAAGACTTCACATCAAAATATACCATAAAAAATTATTTATTTCGACTCTGCAAGTCTCTACGGGATTTCAAACCCAATCACAGCCAGACTCCTCTAATATAAATGCTTCCAAAGTCCTCTAAGCATATACAGCTCTATATATAGATCATACAATATATAATCGCTGCCACGCCCACACTCAGCTATGATGCGGCACGGCGCTCTCTGTCGCCGACGCAGTTGCAGTTGTTGTGGTGCTGCTTGCGGCATGTCGCGTCTCCATGTGCCGCTGCAGATCTCTGGCCCGGGCGAGCGTCTTCTGGCAGATCTGGCATTGGTAGCCCGCCTCCTGCTGGCCATCGGCTTCGCCACTGCTGCCACTCGGCTGCGTTTGTAGGTGGAGGCGCACGTGCTTGTTGAGATTGCTCGGATCGCCGAAGGGACGCAGACAGAACTTGCACTTGAGTGGCTTGAAGCCAGTGTGGGTGCGTATGTGAATCTTCAAGCCGTACTTGCGAGAGTAGACCTTGCCGCAGTAGATGCACAGATGGCCCTGCTTCGAGGCGCCCATGTTGCTGACGATTGCCTCGATCTGTGCGGCTGCGTTCATCGGATGCGGTGCACCCATCGCTGAAATGGAGGGCAGATAGGACATCGTTGCTGCCGCCGGCTGAGAGCTGTGTGGCAAGGGCAGGCCAAGCGGTTGCATGCCAGCCAGCGGACGAAAGGCGGAGAAGCGTGCGGATGTGGCTGCAGGAGGCGGTGGTGGCGAGCGATTCGGCGAGGCCGAGGATGTCGAGGAGGTGGCCGGTGTGGGTGACAGAGTTATTGTGGTTGTTGAGCTGGGTGGAGCTGGTGCCGTCGCCTTCAGTGCGTAATGCAGGCGCATCCACAGCAGATCCATAACGCTGCGGCCACAGCCCAGGGCCAGATGGATCTTCAACGGATGTGGCGTCTCGAAGGTCAAATGGCACAGATGACAGGTGTAACGATTGTTGCCTAAGGGAAAAAAGAGAAGTTGATGTGAATCCAATTAGATTTGACTATCATATGAATGAGTGAGCGTAAAATGGGACTTGGACTCCAATTGGATAAGTCAGGCATGATAAATTGGAAAAATTCAGGGTTATAGTACCACAAAATCCAATTGGAAATGTATGTACCTAATAGTATTAATTCTAATTAGACTATGTATAGAAATAATCCTTCAATGATCCTTCCCAATTTTTCTAATCTCTTACCTTGTATGTTGAGCGGTGTGAGAAAGGGTATGCCCATGAGCAACACCAGCTCCTCGCCGAACCAGGCCACAATCTCGTCCTCGCGGCCCACGTCCCGCACCAGTCGAATGCGCAGCTGTCCGGCGTGCAGCTCGAACAGCGCATTGAAGCTGTAAATGTCCTCGGAGAGTTTGATCTGTCGCAGCATCGAGGCGGTTAGCGCCAATTCGCCGTTCGCCAGACCGCAATGCACGTGGGCGTCGCTGGCAGTGGGCGTGCCCATGGAGCTGAGCAGCGCTGCAGTGGGTATGCCGCCGGAGCACGTGTCCTTGGGCGTATACTGAGCTGTATAGACACCTGGACGTAAGCTGCTCCTCGCTCTCTTGGCGGGCGCCTGCTGGTTCGAGATCGTGGGCGTGGCCACTGTCGTTGTGGTCGCCGTGGTGCTGCCGGGCAGCAGCTGCTCGATGCGAAAGATCATGCTGGCGGCGCGCTTGGAGCCCTGTCCACTTGATTCATCCAGTTCGAGGCTGTCGAGTTGAGCCGTCGTGTGCATCGCTCGCGTTCGTAAACGATTCTGTTTTCCAATTGGAAGCCGGCCGCTGCTTTTATAGCGGCGCAGCTTCCCTGCTCGCTAAATGTCCTGTGTTTGGATTTGTTACGGCTTGCAGTGTCAAAACAACTCCGGCGTCAAGTGCAAGAATTCCCAGCGCAGACATAGCTACGCACTTTGCGGCCCTCTCGCTCGCACGCACCAGCTCAGACCAGGACGCGGGCATCCCTTTGCGCCAGGTCCTGGTCCGCACGGTGGTAGCTGGCTGTGCGCGGCAAGTGCAACATCATGTACATCGGCACTAAAGCACTAAGCATCAAGCTAAGCGGCCCTGTAGCAAGTGTGCGTATTCCTTTGCCTAATCCTCTCATACCCAAAACCCGAAACCCCTCTCTGCCCAACCCCCTGGTCCTTGTCCTTTTCTCATTTCGTTTTTTTTTTTTTTGGCTTTTGGGCTGGCTGTGCCTAGGCAAATGTTTTTAATTGAAATTAAACGATCGTTTGTTGTCCTTGTTCGTCTTGTTGTTGTTGTTGTTGTTGTTGCTCTTGCTGCTGTTGTTGCTGTAATGCCACCATATACAAATCGCATTCGCTTTCGTCAATGGCATCCCCCTCGTCCTCGTCCTTGCCCGGCCCGGCCACCCTCATTGATAATGCCTTAATATATTGGTGTGTATCGTTTTACTATTTGTGGTTTAGGGTGGGTCGTGATTTTTGCCAAGCGAGCGAACTGGCGGGCCTCAAAAGGGCCCGAAGAGCTTAAGCTGACATTGAATTTTCTTTATGAAAGGCACGTCTATATTGATGAGGAATATGGATATATATATTTATGCAGCTCATAGAAAGGTTCCTAGAGACTTAATTGGGATTTTAGGAGTAAGAATAAAATACAGTTTGCCATAGATCTATTTAAATATACGTATATATATATGTATAAAACTTGTCTAGTATTGACCAAACGATTGAATATATCAATAGAGTCAGTCTCTAGTTGTTATATAATATAATATATAATCTCTTATTATTATATATCACATTGAATAATAATAGATTTGATATTGCTCGATTCATCATCGGGCCCAACTGCAGGCGCAGCAAGTCCGCTCCTGTGCCGCGTAAAATATGCTTCGACACTAATGTTTTCATCATTGGAAAGGCAACAACCCCGCCGCTAATATATACTATGAGGCGATGCGATCAACAGGACAAGGCGAAAAACATGTGTTGCCAGTCACACAGTCACAGACGCCCGGGATGGGGTTAGTAAATCTGAGGGAGGGGTTGTGGTTGCGCAGCCCTTAAGTAATGTAAAGTGTGCCAGCCAATTTGCAGGCAGAGTCAGAGCCACAGCCACAGACAGAGGCGGACACACCTGGCTCGAGCCAATTTCGAGTTGGTGTTTGCTTGTCTTAAATAAGTGGGCCAAGACCAGTTGTTGTTGCTGTTGCTATTCGTGTTCGAATTTGTGTTTATTGTACAAATTTCTCAATTTAAATTACTTGCGATAGACATAGCCCCCGGGGGCTGGGTCGTCGCCGCCGTCGTCATCGCAATCGTGACAGCCTCCGCTGGCGGCCAGCTTATCGAGTGCCTCCTGTATCTCGATGGGTATGGGCGGCGGTGTGGGCAGATGATCGCCCTGCGGCTGAAAGCCATTCTCATCGGCTATGTAGGTCAGCGAGATGCTCTCACCCTCCGGACTGCTGTAGGAGAAGGAGCCCTCGGCCACCTGCGCCTCAGCACCTTCGACGCCCGGATTCTTCAGGTAGCCCATCTCCTCGGCCTTGATGCCATTGCCCGTCTCATATTCGTACTACGAAAGCAGAGAGAAGCGAATTTCAGCAGCTTTCATTTAGTAGTTAGCCAGCTTGTCTTACCATATAGGAGCCATCGGTATTTACTTTCGATTCCAGCTTGATAATGGGTATAATTTCGCCTCCTCCGCCGCCACCGGCACCACCTCCATTGCCCCCATTCGAGGGTGGCAAATAATTCTGGTTGGGATTACTGGGCGGCGGTCCGTAGCTGTCGCGTGGTGGTGCGGGTGGTGCTGGTGGTGGCTTCTTCGGTGGAGCTCCATATGTTGGCTTCGGCGCTGGTCCAGGTGGTGGCGGTGGCGGTGGCTTTGGTGCTGCGTATGTTGGCTTCGGCGCTGGTTTTGGTGCTCCATAGCTGCTGCTCGGTGGCTTCGGCTTGGGCTTCGGTGCTGGCGGCTTGGCCGGCACATAAGTTGCTGGTGGACGCGCACTCGGATAGCCCGCCGGCTTGGCCGCTGCCACATGCAGCCCGATGAGCAGAACTAACCACAAAGTTGCTCGTTCCATTTGGCTATCGCACTTCTGATGCCCGTCGATGCCGACTGACGGCTGCTTTTATATCTATGGCCAGCACGCTTGCTTTTGACCACAACCTGTTGCACCCGGGGGTCAGGCACGTGCGTGGCCATGTGGCCAAATGTGTTGCATCGGAAAATACAAAAATTAATGCAAAGCCGAAAACTGGGCCAATGCGAATGCATTGCGCGAAGATGAAGGCAAAGATCTTGACACCAGCTATGATGAAAGGAAGACAATAATACATATATCAGTGTAATTTGTACATTATTTATTGTTCAGCTGGAATTCTGTGGCACTCGCATAGAATTTTACTGATAGATTTTTAATAATATATTTTGTTCTTGGATATAATTTTAGCTTCCATTCACTTCTCAGCTTACAGTTTTCTTTGCTTATGATCTTTTCTGATCTCCAGGACAGTCAGTGGAAATTCAGCATTCATCATTTTATCAAATGCTCTCTGCGATTCTCAAGTGTTGCCTAAGCTTTTTGCTGATCAGCAAACGTAGTTGATGAAATTGAATTTTCAGTTGCTTATCATTAATTACACTGAAATAGTTAGCAATTGAATCAAATCAAATCTAGATAAATCGACAAACTAAAAATCTTACATTTCCGCAACTAATCGCCAAAAACAACAAAACCCGCTAGGCCTCGACAGAGCAAAGCTATGAGGGGAGATGGAAACGGACGCTGTAGGATAAGGATCAGGCACGGCACAGGCAACACCTGCAGCAGCAGCAGCAGCAGCAGCAGTAGCAACCACCCCGTGTATGTTTGGCAACTACTCTAATGCACTTTGCTTGTCCCAATTGGGGGGCGGGGCGAAGGTGAAGAAGGGTGCTAAGCCCCTGGAGTTGTCGGCTTTAGTCAATCGTCTATTAACTTTTTGCCCAGGCTCAGCTCAGACCAACGACTGCAGACTGTGATGCCGCTAATATTGCCTGGACAGTGGTGGCGGTGGCGGTGGTGGTGGTGGTGTCGCTGTGGCTGTTGCTATTGCTGTATGATGGACGCTGGCTTGGCAACCCTGAACTGGATTCTGGTTCAGGTTCTGGTTCTGGTCCCGCTGCTGGCACATTGGCTCCGGCCCAGCTAATGGCAATGTTGTTGCCAGCTTGTTCTACTTGTAATGTGCTGGCGCGCAGCTGACGGCTTCCCAGGCGCTGTGGATTTTTGAACCTGTTCAGCGATTGTCAGCGTCAGCTGTTGCCCAGCTAGCAGTTGGGCAGTTGGCTAGCAACCACCGAAAACCACCGAAAACCACCAACAATCCACCAACTAACCACCACTCCAGCTAGCACCAAACGCTGCACCGGCTGCCAAAACCAACAATTGTCGGTCCATCGGAGTCATTGGCTCGACATTTCGCCACGCACCCATTGCGCATATTTCGCGCCCGCATTTGCCAAAAAGCGAAACCTCGATTCTCAACTTCATGAAATGCATTTTGACAGAGCGCAACGATCTAATTGCGATTTCTGGCGCTTCGGCCGCATCAACCACGGCGCCGATTAAGTTCTTCTGCACGCCTAAATAAACATTTTGATGCGGACCCTTTGATAAATTATTCGCAGCCCACATTGACAGCCCAAATGTGCATATCAGTATATGTATATCCGATTCGCGGGAGTTCTAGCAACTGTTGATTAGGCTACTTAAGGGTGGAGTACTCAAATCGAGTACTGGAAATATCATTTATCGTTGATTAAAATTGTGTTTTCAATGAATTTCCTATTTTAAATATTGAAATATAATTAATAAAAAATATATTATACTTTAATTTATAAATTTACAATTTATAAAAATTATTTACTCTTGTTTTATTATTTTTTTTTTAATTTTATAGGTCTTTAAAATATTATAAAAAGTATTAAAAAATGTATTCGAAATTGTTTAGAAAAAAAAATCACTACAAATTTATTGACAAATATAAACTTATTGAAAACACATAAAAAGAACCATAAATAAATGTTCTAAAAGCAGTTGTATAAAAGAACTTTGCCTAGACTCTAGAGGACAAATCAAGAACAAACTCAAATTATTTCTGCCTTAGGCAAACCAAAAGATTAAAACATAAATTAAGCACTTGTCTCGAAACAAGATTCAAATATGTGAGTTTATGTAAAATGTACATAAAAATAATTTAATTATAAATAATAAAAAAATACAACACGTATCCGCTTCAAATGCTTCAGTTAGCTTTCTTCGTGTTCTGTTATTGTTATTTCATTCTTTTTTTTTACATTTTTTCCTTCTTTTTGGGGTTTTGTCAGAGAACAAAAGTTGTGCCATAAACTATGACGCAATCGGCTTCACAAAGGCTGGCCGCTCAGATATATTTGTTTTCATTATCTTTTAGACTTATTTCGGCTGATTTGCTCATCTGAGCCACTGGTAAAAACCATTCGCAGTCGCTGGCATCAGTTAACATCCAGAAACGAAGACGATTAGACTGGAATAAGAGAATAATTAGATCGAATTCTTGAGATCATATTCATAATTAAAGACATATTAAATACATATATACATATATACATATATACAAATAGCTCAGTGCAATGAAATTTGTAAGCTGCAGATCGAATGATGCATTTGCTTTCATTATTGATATCATAATTCCCTTTTCAGGTACAGTTGAGTGTAGGTTTACTGCTGCTATCGCTGGCATGGGCGGAAGAGGCCGAAGAGCGTCAGGAGGAACTGCATTTCGGGTAGGCTGTATACAACATTGTCACATTATTGATCTATACATATTGAATGGATCTCTATAGTTTTCGGACAGAGAATGGCTATCATCGGTCAGAGGATATTACCTACAAAGTCAAAGTGAATCCGGATCAGCAGCTAACGGAACAGCCAGAGAGCGAGTCTACTCCCAAATCTGTTGAGTATCGCGGTGGCTACAGCTTTATATCGGCCGATGGCTATGAGTATCAGGTGTTATATAAAGCGAACAAAAATGGATTTCAGCCCTACGTAACAGCGCACAAGGTGAAATCGGGGAAGGATAAAGCCTAGAGATCTAATATGTGCATATACAAATGTGTGATCTACAATATTAAAACTAAATAAAAATCAGAGAAAGTGATTGACTAGTAGATATCCATTATCGTACTATAACTAAAGCGGAGGGAATTTTAGTGATAGGACATAGCTCATTCCATAGGTTGTACAATAAATAAATGAAATATGAGTGTTTTGCTTTTGAGTATATAACTCAAATATAATGAGCAGATATATGAATATTCGCACATAGTAAATATCGAAACTTTCGATACTACCGATAAATATCTTAATAATCGTTTATAAAGACTGTCTGCTAACGCTCCATTTTCTAGGGTATTAAAAAGCCATCAAAACTATACAGCTTTCTTTAGATCAATGATTTGAAAGCTCTCGAATGGCTGCTGTAGTATTATGATGATCAAAGCTTTAAGCTCCGCTTGACAGAGCGCTTGATTAATGCGCGCTGTATGCGTAGAGAATATACATACATATATCACTGGCCATAGGCCTGTGAGCATCTTGATATCAGATCTAGCATCATTAAGAATTTGTATAAAATTCAAGTTTATAGCGATCAAGGCGTTGCGTGGGCCAATGCGCTAATACATGCCACATCAACTTTATTACTAAGTAAATTCCCTCTTCATACTATATGTTAGGGCATCTGAACTTTTCATTGAAGTCTCTTCGGTTTTTTATTTTTTTAATGATTTCGAATCAATTTTGTTGTCGGCTCATCATGCTGCGTGTTGTTGGTCTTTTCTGTTATGTTCGACTGCAAAGTGAAAGGGTATATTAGTTTTATGCAATGTCCGGGGTTCGGCTAGTCATCTACCCGATCGTTATTCCTTCCGGCTGCGCGTCTATCGCTAGAGCAACTTTGAGCATTTATTCAGAGATTTAAGATTTTATAATCAAGTTGGCGCAGACTCTCTCTTGAGATTTACCAAGCACTGATGCAACTGATTTTCAATCGTGAGCGAGTGTTTTGTAGTCGGTACCGCCCGACGGTAATATTCTTTCTTGTTTTTACCTTTAGCTGCTTTCCTTATGCATATTTATGTGAAGCAATCGTGTGATGGCAGCAGCTCGGGCCTTACTCAGCGCTTTGTTGAGCATACGATTTGAAACGTTGGCATCGTGGCCACAATATGCGCCCCTTCCACGGGCTCTGCAATCAATTCACAGCTAGCTGTGACAGAGTACGGTTGCAGCTATCGAACACTATGGGCGCTCAACGAAAGACTGTTGGCAGCTGTCTGCTCTTACTCCTCATAGCCAACATCTTATGGAGCACAGAGAGTGGAGTTGGTGCTTCTTATTCGCCTAACAGTGTGCTGGAGATACAATTGGGCGACCTATTGATCGAACAATTCAAATACATACCCACCCTAGGGGGCTACGAGTATGGGTGAGTCTAACTGCAATATAGCTAAATTATAGATAGATCGAAGGAGAGAGAGAGAGTTGTTTACATTATATTCCCTTTCAGCTACACTTTGCCCAATGGCACGCATCGCGATGAGCTGGGCGAGCTGCTCAACGCTAACTCCACACCTGAGGAAATAAGGAATGCCAACAATTATGCTCGTAACGCTAGGCCATCACGGCGTCCGGGTGTTAAGAATCGCAAACTCTCGCCCAAATCTCTCTCATCGCTAGCTGGTTAAGTGACAGAAACAGAAGAAGAGAGAGAGAGAGAGAGTGAAAAAGAGCGAGAGAGAAAGAAAGAGTGAGTGAGAGTGAGAGAGAGAGATAGAGAGAGGAAGACGTGAGGCTTCTCCCATTATTGTTTGTGAAATTTTAAGCGCGGTTTTGGTAAAACTTTTAATAGCCAATATTTGTTATGTTTAAAGCTTTTTAGCTACAAATGTTTTTAGTGCCTAAACACAACAAAAAGCAATTCAATAAAGTATTGATTAAAAATAATAAAATAAAATAATGTTTGTCTAGCTTTAGGCTCAATCCATAAGCTATAGCCCACTCACTTTATAGCTTGGAGTGTATCAAAACTCTTTGCGGACGTTGGTTTATATGGGTATTTATACTTAGAAGCTAAGCTTAAAATTAACAGCTTTAATGGGCCACGATTTCTTTGTTGAATGTCATAACTCTTGTTAAAATTTTTCATAAATGACAACTAAAATTAATCTAGTCTGTTATTATAATTTAGTATATTGTGAACTAATTGAAAATAACGATTTGTGAGTGTAAGTATGTAGAATGGTTTCTAGAGTGCGGGTCAGGGTATCTCATAGTCGTTCATTGTCGACAAGACCTCTCTTTTTATTGTCTTTGTATTGTTTTCTTATTTTATTTATATTTATATTTTTTTTTTTTTCTTGTTTAAAAGTAACGTATACTTCCTCGCGGAGCAACATATTCAAAGTTTTTAATTTTTGCCACATACTTTTGTGCGGGGAAAAATGCGATACCTTAGGATGAATAAAGTTTGGCAAAGAAATATAGATACTTGCTTGATTTCCAAACTAAGGACATGCGCCATCGAACGTTATTGAAATGGTAGATAATGATGAAAGAAATTAAAGAAATGTTCTGGGAATAAACTTGGATAGGGCTATATATAAATATACAGACTCAACAATACTCTTAGGCTAAGGATTATGTATACATAGGAATATACATATATAGTCCTAGATTGGAAATGCAGAAAAATTTAAATATAGAATTCATAATTAGCCAATTTGTTCGCTCCTGCAACAGTTGCTTTATAGCCAGGGTCTACGACAAATTGAATACGCAATGTAATTAACAAATAAAATTTCAAAATTTAAAAAAAAAATTAAAAAAAAAAAAAATAACGAACTCATAAAACGTCTCGACGCAAGAGCGTGACATTTACATATTGAAATTGCAATACGCATACAAAACTATTCGGATGGTCTAGTGCGAAGCGGAAGGTGGAAGGCGGGGCGAGGGATGAGAACGGGGCAAATTAAACAAAACTTGGCTTTAAGACATTGCCATTAACGCTAAAGTGCTAATTTAGCTAGCGTCTACGAGACGATGTAGCCAAAGCTATACCAAACTAAGAAGTAAAGTCGAAATAAATAAAAGATGAACAAGAAGAAGATGATGATGATGAAGAAGAAGAAGCAGATGTCGTCGAAAATTTGAAGAACCGGTAACCGAAACACAATCCGTCCATCTGTCCGTCTGTGTTTCTCATATCTAAAGTCTGGCCAAGATCTGGCTGGTCAGATGACCTTGAAGATGCGAGCAACCTGATCTGAGCACATTTTAGCAGCTGTATATGTATTTGCTGCTACATATATATGTATTTTTGTACATACATATATACACCTGAAAAGGGACAGTGATATTAAAAACAGCAAGAGAAATCGAGAATATATACCGATAGAAACTATTTGCGTAGAACCCGTAGATACGCGAATTTTACTATACAACAGCAAAGATAAAAATGGCCTTTTGCTAAGGCGCGATCAGTAACGCCTTCGATTTACATAAGCATAAAAAAGTTTTTGAATACCAATTATATATATCTTATATATGTGCATTTTAATTTATAAAGTTTTTTCAGCTTTTGGCATTAAACTAGTTTTTCGCCTTTGTTGTCCACATCGGCTTACTTACTATAAATACTCCACTGTCTCGCCCTATAACTCACGGTTACCTTTGAAGTCTCAAACGCGCAACACATCTACTTAAACATGAAGTT
>NW_022045860.1:2312160-2324302 GCF_001654015.2 Drosophila navojoa | reverse complement strand
GAATAAAAACATCAAGAGAATTTATAAAACAATCAATTTAATTAAGTTCAACTTCGCTTATGCAACGGGAATATCTTCACCCTGTGGCTGGTAGCCGTTCTCATCGGCAATGTACGTAATTGAGTGCACTTTGCCCTCAGTATCAACCCAGGCGAACGAGCCCTTAACGACAATAGCTTGTTCTTCGCCAATTTGCTTGAGGTTTCCTTCGGCTTCTTGTTGGTTACCATTATTCAACTCCAAGCTGTATTAGGGAAAGCCAAGGATAAGTAAAAGCTTAAGCGATCACCTCATGTGCTTCATTTACCTGTACTTGAAATTGTCAATGCCAACATCTTGATCCTGGCGCAGAACTTGGGCATCTTGATCTTGAGCAGGAGCTGCCACTGCCAGGGCGAAGAGAGCAACGAAGACGATGAGGAACTTCATGTTTAAGTAGATGTGTTGCGCGTTTGAGACTTCAAAGGTAACCGTGACTTAGAGGGCTGTAAGCCTGAGTATTTATAGCAAATCAGCTGCCGGCCGAACAAAGGTGAAAAAC
Organism: Drosophila navojoa; assembly: GCF_001654015.2. The sequence goes on along the minus strand of NW_022045860.1, from coordinate 2,323,761 downwards.
TAGTTTAGTGCCAAAAGCTGACAAAAAAATCACAACTTAATATGCACATAAATAATAAATGAATACATTTATGTAGATATGAACGTATAGCATAGATATAAGTATTAACTTATGTATATTTATATATGTATATATTTTTGCAAAACGATATTAATCAATTTTAAAAAATTCTTTATTTTAGACAGAATACAATATACACAGGGACACTAATGTCCACTGAGACACTAATGTCAGCGTGCACCGCCTCTCTCTCGTTCTCCCATTTTTGTATACCGTATAGAAACAAATGTTAATAATATTAATAATTAATAACATAAAAAATTAAATAATAAATTGATAGAATGACAAACTAGTTTACATATGAAGCAAATGATGTCTGCCTATATGCGTGGTTCATTCGGAATGTGATAATGGTGATGGGATGATGAACACAATAATGATATGCATGATAATGAAAATATGAAAATTGTGATAAAGATGATCATAATTAACATGTTATGGATGCTGATATTGATGATAGCTGATGAGGTGAATAAACATAATCATGTACATTCCATTCGGATGAACGTCAACTACCCTAGCTAATGTCTTTCTATATTTGATACCCATTCAGAATTGAAACTTACAATATAATAGCTTGATGAAAAAATATGAAAGAAATCATAAAAATAAATATATTTTTTATCAGAGCGATTTCATATTGTCCTGTCAAAGGAGATATCAACTTCAACTTTATTATCGAACAATCGGTACTCGACTAAACTGTGCATTACTCTTGACTGGCATTAGCATTTTCGAATCGAATTGATATCCGACGGTAGAAGAGAACGGTATATAGATAACGGTATATAATGTCTACAGCAAATACTCCATCCCTATCACCTTTAATGAAGGACATTTGAAACATTTTATTGCCTCATATATAGCAACTTCCACTTCAATTAGGGGCGTTGATCTAATGAATACAAATATACACTTAGTATACTTAAATACTAAAAATGTAATCATGGTGCATCTGAAAAGAACAGTTATATCTATATAGCTCTCATAGCAAAGCCCCAAGCGCAGCAATAGCAGCTGCTTTACGCATTTTTGTATATATATATTTTATGTACAGAAATGAATCGTATAGTGAAATAGAAGCTCCTTAAAAGGGTTCCCGATATATCCTACTCCAATACTCTCTACTTGATGTCTAAGTAGAGTAGCATATCTATAGCCTCTATAGCTTGATCTACGGAGTTGGATTGGATGTTCAATTGATGCTTGCAATAAACCATTTTTATTAAATAAAATATATAAATTCAACTTCTAGGAAGTAAGAACAGCTCTTGTGTGATGAAAGTTAGCTAATAACTAAGCATTGGGCAAATGGGCGCCCTCTGGCTGGAAGCCGTTCTCATCGGCCACATAGTTGACAGTGTAGGTGACGCCATCATCAGCGGTATAGGAGAAGGAGCCACGGACAGAGATCGCTTCGTTCTCGCTGCCAGCATTGTTCAGGACACCCTCTTCACTGTGCTGCTGGCCGTCGCTGGTCTCCCAACTGTAGAGAGGACAACGAATGTGTTTAGAGAGATGCTTGCGTTGATGAATTTCGTCTCATAATTTACCTAAACTTGTAGCCAGCGGGCTGGACATCGGACTCCTGGCGCAAAATCTTTGCATCCTGGCTATTGTCGAGTGGAGCAGCCAGGACAACGGCCAGGAGGGCGGCGAAGACAATAGCGATGGTATATTTCATATTGATTGACTTCGAATTGCGAACGCGAGCTACGGACTGTGAACTGTTGTTGGTTTGTGATGTCTACAACGGCTGTCCAGGGGCCTTTTATACCGAAAATGGCTAATACTGAGTGTCCACCAAATAAATGACTACAATACGATATAAATGAAGAAAAGTTTGTCCAAAATCCGATGAAAAAAATAAATAAAAATGACTAATTACACAGCTCAAGCGCATCAGCTAACAAATTGGCTTGAAAAAACTTACCAACAGGTCTCTCTAGTCTGCGTGTGAAACGCAAAAACAAAACAACAAAAATCAACGTCAAGACAGCCATAACAACAACAACAACAGCTACTACAACAACAACAGCAACAGAAATAATCGATAATAACAAAAACTTCTAAGGCAAACAAAACAAAGATGTTCATAGGAAATATCACAGACATCATTATGATACGCCACGTATATCATAGTCAACTCGATAATCATGATCAGCATTGCGACGAATTTGCATTTTTCGTGAATCAATCAAAAAGCTTCAATTTCATTTTCGACATATCTCAGATAGATATCCCCACACAGTCAAAGCTTATTTACCCTACAGCATCAAAGCTCAATGAAAACAAGTCCAAATTATCATCGAAATATTTATATTTATATACATATACATATTTCCATATACTTATACTTATTAAAACAAATTAATCTTTTTTCAATAACTCTTGGCTGCACCGGAAATAATAGGAAACACATTTTACACCCAAACTAATTTGTAATTGAAATCTGTGTCAAAGCCAATCAGAATAACATGGAAAATTATATACATTAACATATGCGTGTGTGTATATAACAATTTAAATTTTATTTTATTATATTTTTTAACTTTTTAAATAACTATATATAAATATAAAAATATGTATTTATTTATACATTTATTTTTAAATTTTTATTACATATATTTATTTATATACATATTGTGTACCAGTTAGCTTATGTGTATTTATTTATCTCTTAGCTTCAAATATATGAAAAAAATTTATGAAAACATGTTTCTATTCTCTTCTACTTTTTGTTGACTTTTGGTTTTTTTGTTCCAATGTATTGTTTATTTTCTATTTCTTTTTTTGTTTAGTAGCAAGTTTTCAGCTTAAAATATAAATAATTTATTCATAATATATGCATTGTTAAAACAGATGTTCGATTGCCTGGCCGCTGAGAAGGTCAGATCCTGGTTTTCAAATTCTAATGTGTGAATATCTATTGGGGGTTATCCTGCTCCATCAGTAAGAGAGTTCAAAATTACGTCTCCGTTGAGTAAAGTATCGTTAGGTTACGTATTCATTGCGCACAATAAGAGATTAAGTAATGCGAATGAGTTAATAAATTGACCTACTTATATATGCTAATTAGTCCTAATTATATATTTTAAGAAGATCCAGAGTAATAAATAAAAATTAGTATAACTGTTACTGGTTATATTATTATGATAATCAGGCATTTCTAATTGCATGTTTTTGCCAGTTTATCTAGTTTGACTGAACTTTTTCAATTTTTGCTGCATAAATTATTGGCATGCATTTTTTTTTTTTTTTTTGATGTTTGACTGCTCAGGTTGTTATTTGCTCCACCTATAAATACCCCACCAATCTGTGATCTCAGTTAGAGTTACCTCTGAAATCTCAAACGCACTACACATCTGTCTAAACATGAAGTTCCTGATCGTCTTCGTTGCTCTCTTCGCCCTGGCCGTGGCAGCTCCTGTTGAAGTTGGTATCGAGCGCCAGGAATCCGATGTCCAGCCCGAAAGCTTCCAAAACTCGTGAGTGTCACGTATTGTGAGAATATTGAAGCATTCGCTGATCTTGATCTCTTTTCCCAATATAGATTGAAGTTGACTGATGGTACTGCAATTGAAGCTCAAGGTCACCTCGAGAACATTGGCACAGAACAAGAATCTCTTGTCGTCAAGGGCTCATACACCTTTGTTGCCGACGATGGTGTTACCTACTCTGTTAGCTACATTGCCGATGAGAACGGTTTCCAGCCACAGGGTGCTCATCTCCCAAATGTCTAAAACGTGACAAAGTCAACTTCAAAAAATAAATCGATTGTTTCATCAACTTGCTTGGTGTGTTTATTTCTTTCCTTATTACTTAGACTTATTTTCATAACAGCTACTCTATGTAGTCCCATGTTGGATTGCATTGCGGAATATTTGCCATTGCCTCTTGGTCAAGCCTATAGAAGACCCTACAAGATGTATTACTACTAAGCACTGGTGACAACAACTGATGGCAAAGTACAGTCCAGTCTCGATAATTTATATTCAGCTAAATCGAAAATAAATCGTCAAAAAATTCCAACCCCTTGTAAAAAAATTCGTTCTCGATAATTCACGATAGTATGTATATCGAGTTATCGGTACTCGACTGTAACTGTGAATTACTTTTGACTGGCATTAACATTTTCGAATTGAATTGATATCCGACGTCATCGTGGTAAAAGAAAACGGTGTATAGATGAGCACCGTTGCAGCGACAAGTTTTGAACGTTTCATTCAATCTGCTTTTAAATGATAGAGCCATTGAATCATCTTCTCCAGTGGAAATGTTGTCGTTGTCTATATTATCATTCAGTGCAATTCTTTGGCTTTGTACATACAGCAAAGAGCAACCTATAATGCCTACAGGAACTACTTCATCCCTATCAACTTTAATAAAGGACATTTGAAACAATTTATTGCCTCCTCATGCGAAGGGCAGCATATTTTGCTTTGACTCTCCAAGCTTTCACCTTATTATTTTTTCTGATGTACACGAAATGAAATATGAACTAATAAAGATTTTAATTTTATTTTTTTATCCGTTGACCATTAAACATAGCTCAAAATCTATATATCCATATTTTTAGGTATATGTATATCCACGTTAGATAATTTACATTTCATGAAAAGCATTTTGTTGCTGATTAAATTCAAGTTATTTGCATAAAATATAAATCACTTATTTATGATATATTCGATTCTCAATTTGTATTTTGCGAGTAGCTTTTAGTAGTTAAATGGCAGTAGATTGAATCCTGCGAAGACATTGATAGTAGATACAGTCTTTAATATAAAATGGTACCTAATTTGCAATCTCTGATTTAACTGCTTAGTATCGTATCCTTACCTACTAGGATATGCTAAATAGTCATGTGTGTCTGTTTGATACACCAAGTCCGAGAGCCATAAATTAATAAAGATTTAACCGGTTATATTATTATCATAATAAGACAGTTCTGATTGCTAGATTTGAATCGGTCTGGTAATCTCGTATTTGCTGAACAATTCTATTTTTGGCAGAATAAATTAATTTGCATGCAGATTTTTGAATTTTTAACCTGCTCAAGTTTTTTCCTACTGCACCCACTATAAATACGCCACCGATCTGTGCTGTTAGATATAGTTACCTTTGAAATCTCAAACGCACTACACATCTGTCTAAACATGAAGTTCCTTATCGTCTTCGTTGCTCTCTTCGCCCTGGCCGTGGCAGCTCCTGCTGAAGTTGAAGTAGTGCGCCAGTTATTGGATGTCCAGCCTGACGGCTACAAGGAGGAGTAAGTGAGACATCTAAAGAGTCCTTGAGCACATGCTGATTCTTGAGTTTCCCCAATACAGAACGGTGCTATCTGATGGTACTAGCTCACAGTCTGAAGGTGTACTTACAAAGGCTGGCACAGAACAAGAATCTCTTGTCGTCAAGGGCTCATACAGCTTTGTTGCCGACGATGGTGTTACCTACTCTGTTAGCTACATTGCCGATGAGAACGGTTTCCAGCCACAGGGTGCTCATTTGCCCGTTGTCTAAACATTTGAAAGTTGAACTTTTAATAAATTGATTGTTTTATGAACTCTTTTGGTGTTTTCAATTGTGCAAATATCTATTATCAATCAATGAATATGATACAATATAATAATAACTACACTTAACATTAGCAACTGGTCATCAATCCTGAATCAGCTGAAAACCCAACCAAATACCCTCAATCATAAGGCAGCCCTAAATATGTCTCTTGCATTGGTGATGCGTCAATCAACCATCAGTCAGTTAATCTGGCTAGATATTTCGTTGAAACACAATTGATTGAATTGAGATGGAAGAGAAACTGGTGGCATTTTATTCAACATGACAATGAGTTTGTTTTCGCTGTTTGTTTGCTAGCGTTGCTTGAGAAATGATTTTGTTTGATCTTAAACCTAGTTAACATATGGATGCTGCATGACTGAGCGCCGTCTGTTGACTGCTGCTGTGCTTATTGAACGGCACGGGGCAAGTGATCGCCCTCTGGCTGGAAGCCATTCTCATCGGCCACATACTTGACCGTGTAGGTCTTGCCATCGTCTCCCACATAGGTGTAGTAGCCGCGCACAGTGATTGCCTCGTGGTCGGTGCCCACGTTCTTCAGCTGGCCCTCCTCATAGTGTGCTTTGTCGCTCGTATCCAAGCTGCCTCGTCGAAGATGAGAGGAAGAGAAACCAGTTTTCATGTTCGTTTTGTTGACCTTGACACAGTCACACAGTCACACAGTCGCCGCTACGAGCGATACTCACCTAAACTTATAGCTCTCTGGCTGCACATCCGAATCGTAGCGCAGCACCTGCGCCTCCTCCTGAGCTGCGGGCGGTGCTGCCCGCACCGAGACGCAGGCCAGGCAAACGAGAGCAGCGGCAAAGGCGTACGAGTATTTCATCTTGCTGATTGCAGTTTTTCTGGGGCTGGTGTTGTGATACGCACAAGGAGCTTGCAGTCAGTGCATGCCAAACGTAAACGCAAGGTCCAATTTATAGTCAGACTCTTGCCGAAAAATTCCCTTAAAAATTCCCTAAAAAAAAAGTTTTGTATATACATATATCTACAAGAGGTATTTATGTACGCGCACTCGTAAACCCGTTTTCCTGCGTCCAACCTTTATTACTTAACTCGGCTTGGTTTATCTTTTGGCAATTGGCTTTGATTGCTTGCAGCCAAACCTCACCCAATTATTTTTGCATTGTCTTTCTTTGCCAGCTAGTCAGCTAGGCGTGAACTGGGATAGCCGCAGACAGTCGAATGGATATACATAGATGTAATCATTGCTAACGGCTAACGGGGTCACTCGTATTTGGCTCAAGTGCAAGTGAAATGCTGAAATCATTAAATCGAATCTCTGAAATTTCAGCATCGCATTTTTTATCTGGCATTTGCAGAGCTTGTTAGCGTTTGGCTGTTCGTCTGCAGCTTTAAGCAAATTTTCAGACTTTCCGAATCGACTTGAATACGAATTTCTAAATATTTGTTATTTCACAGAAAATTGTAGACATGCGCTAAGTGGCTCAAAGGGAGGGTAGAAAATTGTTTTGAATGCATAATAAATGTGATATTGTTTTCATATGATAATATAATACTCAGGCTTATAATAACTCGCTTTGAAAATGATTTCCTATAATAAAATTGTCTTAATTTAGTATTGAGATATTAAAAAAAATGCCTCCTAACAAACTTATTTTAAATTCAATACAATTTGCATCCAATTAATTGTGATCTCGTTTCGATCTGCTGATCATATGCAAACAAGTAAATATTTTTGCAATGCAAAATTTTAGTCACTCGGCCGCCGCGATGCAGTAGAGTTGGAGACGCTGCCAGTCATGATCGGACCCAAGCCGCTCGGCCTTATCGTTGTGATGGTCAGCTCGATTTGCATTGGGCATCACGCCGAGGCACTTCCCAGTGGCAACAAAACGCAAGTATTTGGTAATGATAAATGTGTGTGTTTCGCCTCAGTTACGAGACGATCGACGGCTGGAGACGGCCCACCGACCTGGAGGCCATTGCAACCACTGGATGGCGCCCAATGGCGTCCACTCTGAGCTCAGATATCTGGCAGACGAGAATGGCTTTCAGTCACGAGCCAAGCAGCTGCCGCTACTAAAATCCGATCCGATCACTGATCTCATGTGTTAAATGCTAAAAGATGACCATAAATATATGTATATCTATATCGAGTATATGTTTGTGTATTGATTGTCGATTCCTGATAAGCTTTGCGCATCAATTTCCATACGCCAAATGAATTCTAACACAGCATGAAATTAGCATATGGCATCATGTGAAAAAAATGCTTGTGCGTGTGTATTATGAATATTATTATCATAGATGACGGCAAGCCGCTGTGGAAATACCCTAACTCTAGCTATTCGCATATTTACAAAGTCAAGATTTGATACAGACTATGTGCATAGATATGTGATCTATGTAGTAGAGTCCATACGCTGCACTAGATTCACCATGTATAGGGTCTTGGGGAATTTATCTTCTACTTGTTATGTACATGCACAACATAGTCAATTGACTCTTGCTTAAGCAAACCCGTTGCTCGGACAGTTTTGGCCGTTGCGTTAACAGCTGGTCAGCTGGCCAGGGCCGGAACCGGTTCAATAAACACGCTTTAAACAAAGACAGCAACGAAAGTGAGAACTGCACGGCAACAGCAGCAGAGCGCAGTAATACATTAAAAATGAAAAATAAAAAATAAAAATAAAATACAAAATACAAAATAAAGATAAAGAAAACGACTAAGAAGAAGCCGAAGCAGATATGAGCAGCAAAATCAAAAGTCAGCTAAAGGGCAAACTAGTGCAGCTGCGCTCCAGCGGCTCATTGTTGGGCAATTAACGCGCGGCGCGGCGCGGCGGGGCGCGGCGCGGCTCATCTTTTGGCCAAACGCCTCATTTATCAATCGTTAACTGCAAAACAATCAAACGATGTCGAGAGTTACGTATGTACGCGGCTGATTGATGGGCAGCCAAGGGAGCGGCAGACGGCCGAACTGCCGGCAGGGCCAGCAGGGATGGACAGCAGCAGCCACTGTTGAATGTGCTACAGCACATTGCGCATACGCCCCGTACAGCCAGCAGCTACAGCGCGCAGCTTGTTCGTTTTTTTCGTTTTCGCTCTCTTCTTCTTGTTGCTCTTCTGTTTTCATTTTCATTTATTTTATTGACTAAGGTCATCAGCAGCAGCAGACCGACACATTGAGCTCTTGAATCTCGTTGAATCTCGTTGAATCTCGTGTCGCTTCTTCAGTTAACAACTGATGCCTGCCACCGACAACACCCCCGCCCCCGCCCCCGCCCATCGCAGTCTGCAGCTTGCAATGCAGGCTCAGCATGCTGGGGTTTTTTAAGGTCAGCTTAATGCAACGAAATTGTGTCACCTGTTGATAAATAAATACAAAAATGCCCATAAATTGCGATTAAGTTCTATAAAAGCCGAAAGTTTCCAGAAATGCATTAAGCATGATCGTTAAAAAAAAAAAAAATACCCCGTATGGCTTTAAAAAAAAAAAAAAATAAATAAAATAAATAAATAAATGAATTTAAAAAAATAAAATAAAATAAATTAAAATTGTTATTTATATGTTATTCGTGACATATAAAAATATATAATACAGCAGGCAAATGTTGGCTAAAATAAAAATATATATAATGAAAAAATTTATTTAAAAATTTAAAAAAAATTTGTTTTCTTTTAATTAAATATATTTTGCAGCAATAATAAAATCTTGCTTCTCCATATTAAATGCCCAAGTTACCCAAGAGCTTGGCCCTGGACTAAGCTAGACTTAGCTAGTTGAGATAATATATTCTTTTTAATTTTAGCACATTATACACTCGCATGAACTATTTCCTGCTAAGTCTCTGCTTCCTAAATTAAAGCCAACTGTAAGGTACATGCACATAAATATATTTAGTAGATTTTTGTTTTGTTTTCGTTGTGGATTTTGGTGCAATTAAATTCAGACGTTGACCTATTGCCATAGTTAGGCAAACACGCGCGACTCTGCAAATATTTGCTAGCACATTTCATTATCACTTATCCATTGCGCATTATTGTAATCGCTATGAATGCGAATGTGATCATCATGATGATCATGATTAGGCATTGGCCGAGGAGATGACTCTTGAGGGCCAATTGAAATGAGATTTGAGTGTACATCAAATGCTTAATGGGTTTTGTGGCTTGTTCAATTAAGAGCTTAAGGCATACACAACTACAACTGTACGCACACTCACACGCACACACACACTCATATATACATACAAATAGGGTGCCTCTTTAGCATAGCCAGAGCAAAGTCAACAATTATATAATTTGTGTGTGCATTAAAGGCGATTGTTATGGCTACCTGATTGTGTGTAAGCGAGAGTAGGTCTCTCCGTATATGTGTGAGTGTGTGTGGGAGCAGTTGGGTTTCTGCCAGACGAACTACTATAAATAGCTGGCGATCTCATTAGCGGATGCCACATAATTCGTTTGCCTTCAATTGTGACAACTGCGGTAGCGCGTCGTGAACTCCCGAATCTTCAATAAGAAAATATGCATACCATCAATGCTTGTGCCTTTGTCCTGTGCGCCTTGGCGCTCGTATCCAGCAGCTTGGCGGCGCCCTTGGATGACTCGCAGCAGGCCACAATTCTGCGCTACGACAACGAGAACATCGGCACCGACGGCTACAACTTTGGGTGCGTATAGACACGAAAGGATATAGCCAGGCCGGCAGACAGGATATAGAGTAATGTGCATTCGTTTTGCAGCTATGAGACAAGCGATGGAGTCACACGCCAGGAGCAGGCGGAACTGAAGAATGCCGGCACCGAGCAGGAGGCGCTCAGTGTGCGCGGCTCCGTCAGCTGGGTGGCGCCCGATGGCCAGACCTACACGCTCAACTACATTGCCGACGAGAACGGTTTCCAGCCCCAGGGCGATCATCTGCCGCACAACTAAGGGCCAAATCCTCCAAGTGCCCACACACACACACAAATCAGTATTTTCTCTGCAAAGTTAAACAGAATAAAAGTAAATTGTTAAAAACAAATTCAATTGTTGATGGGCTTCAGTAAAGTTGAGGTCAAACTGCGAGTCTGAAGATGATCTTAATGGCCATCACATTCGAGTCACTTGGCAGCAGATTAGCTATATCTCACGTAAGCCAAATATTGACAATACTCTTACAGCTTGACATAGGTTGATTGAAGGCATAGACATAGACACGGTTTAGAGGCTTGTTAAATTCATTTGAAATGAAAGGCTAGTTGCCATCAGAGCTCGCGTATATATTAAGAAGAATCTTCAAGCTTTATACAGATCTAGTTAGAGGTATAAGCATGGACTTAAAGCAAGAGGATTGGAGATTTAGTATTAGAGTGTTAGAGTTCTATAAAGGTTCTGCATGCAGACTGAGTAATAAGAATACTCCTAGAACTTGGCATAGATCTAGGTAGAAGACAGATAGAGCTATGATAATATAGATACATAGACATGAAAAAATGTCTCTTATTGGAGGCCAATTCAAAACTGAACAAATTAAATCAATTTTGAGCAGACTAAACTGTTTTTTTATAGTTTCTGCTCTCTTTGCTTTGCTTGATAAATACTAAATACTAACTACGCAATATTTCAAATTGAATATGCCTTTATTTAAAGTATACTTTCAATGGCAATGCAACCCAACTGCATAGTAATTGAGCTTATCTCATGCTGAGGTCATAGAAAATCAAAGTCAATCAAGTTCTGGATCTGCTGCGCTGCGATGCAACGCAAAAGCACTTCGCAGTAGATTTATCATAGCTAAATAATGACAGATCAGTGATATTTTGATTTAGCTACATCTTGACGTTTTTATAATTTTTTTGATTTGTTTTTGATTTATTTGTATTTGTTATTTGTTTTTAGCATTTGTGGAATGACAATAAATGATTTTTATTCTGTATGCATTTGGCTGTGGTGCCAAACCAATGCACTATGGGTAAAAAGTCGATTTTTTTGGCATTTATTCAAAAAAAATTT
>NW_022045860.1:2281211-2302864 GCF_001654015.2 Drosophila navojoa | reverse complement strand
AACAAAACCATTATACCCTGATTTCCCATTTTCAATGGGTTCAGGGTATAAAAAAGAAAGGATTAAAAAAACATTCGGTCTGTTGTTCTTGAATTGGGTTTCAATTTTTGTTTTTTTTTTATTATTATTATTTTGTTAAAGGTATTCCACTTAAATCAACTTAACGCTTACAGGGAACAGTTGGGACTAGGAGTCGGGGTACACAGTGTGGGCGTGGTGGTTGTTTTTTATACTTAGCTATATAATATAATTTGTAAAGTTACATTCAGAATTTAAAAATTGTATACATTTAGATGTAGCATAAAGTTGCGTATCTCAATTACACACACATTTAAAAATTACATAAGTACATTTATAAGTATCGATACCCAATGCTAGGGTACATATATATATTAATATTGTTAAACTTGCGCTTAAAAATTCTAAATAATTTTTATACACACAGAAATTTTGGATTTTAATGTTAGTTTTAAGAATATATATATAATTTTTTTTATTATTATTATTATTTTTTTTTTTCTTTTTTTGGATTATGTATTTAGGTTAGAAATTATTCAAGAGATTATAACTGTACAATCAACTATCACAGTCAACCATATAGAACTGATAGAGAATATTCCAAATATTGTAGATATTAAGAGACAAAACAATAAAACTATAAACAGAATTGGAAAACAAAGTATAAATGGTAGCGAGACGAGTGCTCGCATAGCTAATACCCTGTACCATACAACGGGTACAGAGTATGGCACAACTTAAAAATACTCTATGCATTCTTAGATCTAGCTGCTATATATTTGTATATTTACAGTTCGCTGTTAACAAACAGATTCTCTATTAAGCGAAAAATGATCGATAACACGTTATCGATTGGGCTTACAATTAATATTTTGAGGCGTTAGTCGCTCGAGCAGAAAGACATTGAATGACTGATCCATTAAGACTTGCTTATCGCTTACTATTAACAAGTGGCAAAGGCTAACAACAATTCAAAATATTCCATATACACACACATATCTATATAGATGTATATGTGTGTATGTATATGTGTATATATGTATTTATATACATTCATATTTGTAGGTATGCTAGCTTATAATCGATTATTTATACTAGAACAATTCTGAAGATTTGCGAAATTGTTTTCGTATTGGAAAACTATTTTTGTTTGATTCTCATATGTATAATTGTTAGTTAAGAGTTAAACTTATGGAAAAACAACGTCTAACTAAAATAAACTAAATACATACACGCACACACGCACTCGTACACACACCCACTCACATACATATACATATATAATTATGTTTATGAACAACGCACAAAATATTAGACTCTATCGTAGCTGAATGATATTTACAGACACATGCGTCACACTGAGCTCAGATTCTAGCTGATCAAGAATATATGCATTCCATATAACTACCATTGCACATAAAATCTTAAAAAAGCCTTAAAATTCTCAAATGAGCTGAAAGATTTGCGCTACAGTTGCGAAAGAAATAAATTTTGTTTTTCTTTTTTCAAACTGTTTTATGAATTTATAAATATCGATTATTTCTGATCAAAAGGTATACAGATCTTGCCTGGAAATATTCGTAACTGTTAGACACGCTTTACGCTCTCTCCTCGCTTGATTTGGTATTGTAAAGACTTTCGTCAAGCCTCTCTAGAACTCCAATTGCAGTGGTTAACATAGCTAATACGTGGAGCTCTATACAAATCCCATCAGAAGCACTTCTGTAGCAAATCAAATACAATGAAACTTCTTCTGTGGTCGCTTACGATATTACTGTGCATATTGGAGATATTTAGCAATGTGCCCAAAAACGGCTGCTTGAAGCTTGGACGAGGCTGCAAAAAGCATTCCGCCTGCTGCACTGGCTACTGCCATTTGAAAGTTTTTTGTTACCACCGTGAACACCGCCGTGAACGCCTTTAAAAACACCGCAATAAATGTATACTAAACGGTTTTTATTAGATGTGCTGCAACGGCGAGTGGCGCGGGAAACGGATCCCTGGTGTGATAGATGGACCATTGTCTAGAGCATTCTATTGAAAAACAATAAAAATCTGGCTGATTGACTGACTGAAGCAGTCGACCTTAAGTTGCTTATATACCTGCTAAGGCAAACTGATCTTCATGGAATCATGGAATCTCTGGCGGCATGCCTGATCAGCCTATCTACTTCAAATGGTTCTTTCGCTAATGCCTAAGGGTAAAATCTGCTGCATTTACTAGAGTATTCTTTTTCCTTGCTATTTGATTTTGTTTTTGTTTGTGTTTGGTATTTTTGGTGGTTTTGGTTACACTTACAATAAAAACGTTGCCTGCTCGCCCTTGACGTCCACGTAGTCGTAGAGCGAACGCTCGGCATAGTTGCCGGCGTAGGCCAGGCTGCCGCTGCTGCCGTCCAGTGCTGAGTCGCCGGCGGGTGTGGCCGCTGGCGGTGGCGGGCCGGCGCCCAAGCTCAGCCCGAACTTTTCCAGGTGGCATCATTTGAGCAGCGTGGGCAGGCTGCTGTTCATCAGCCGATTGCCGACGACCAGCGAGTTGAGCGTCGAATTGCCACCGCCTACGCCCACGCCGACGCCGACGCCCACACCAACGCCCACGCCCACGCCCATGCTCATGCCGTGCACGCCCAGGCCGAAGCCCGGACTGCTGTGCGTCGGATTCTGAGCCTCCAGCACCGAGCTGCCGGCCGCGTTGCTCGAGAGATGCGAGTGGCCTGTGTTCAAGTTGTTGCTGCTGCTGCTGCTGACGTTGTTGTTGTTGTTGTTATTGTTGTTGCTATTGCTGTTGTTGTTGCTGCTGCTGCTTGTATTGTTGCTGGTGGTGTTGCTGGTGGTATTTGTTCCGGTGCTGCCAAAGCCGCTCATAATGCCCGCGCCGCCGGCGACGCCGACGCCAACGCTAACTGCGCTGCCGCTGCTAGCGCCGGCATTGCTCTCATATTATGATGGTCATGCATAGTGCGGATAGGAGCTCAGGTGCGGCGCCACATGCGACGGGGTCACATGGCCCATCGAGTGCGGCTGATACAAATTGGTGGCCGGACTGCCCCAATTGCCCCACGAGGCGGCCGTGGGAAAGATGGAAGCTGCAGCGATAGAGGAGCAAACAGAAACTAGTTAATATAACAACACCCAATCCCTGTGGCATCTGCTCACGCACCTGAGGACGAGGTCATGCCGTGATGCGGACTCATAAACGAGCTCAGCTTGGCGCTGTGATGATATGGCGTCATGAACAGATCGCTCTGATACTTGTAGGTGGGATCGCTGGCCGCCGGCTGTGTGGCAGCCGCCAGGCCCTGGAAGTCAAACTTGTACGCGTAGCGCTTGCCGTGCACCTTGGTCATTATATTCTTGTCGTAGTAGTATCTGCAGGAGAAGGGAATGATCAAATCACAATTAGCCAACAAATTTCTTCAGTGAAATAGCAAAAATCTGAATGGAACTTGGATTCAATTCTCACTCATGCCCAGAGCTCTTTAATGCTGCCTTGCCCTACTGCTGCCCTGTGGGAAAGCCAAACAAAGCACTGGCCACGTATAAATAATTACAAAATAATGCTCGCTTTATGCGTTTTAAGTTAATTTGCTGACATTAAGGCGATTTGGGTGCTAGAGACTTTTGCCAGTGACGCCCTCCTCGGCTCCAGCCCCAGCCTATAGCGGCCACCCTCAACAGACAGGCGAGCCCAACCACAGGTCGAGCTGCCCTCAATCTCGGGCCCGGCAATTAAATGGCAAACGCCTGGCGCACAAACTCAAACAGCGCAATGCTGTGGCTCGGGGCCAAGCCAAATTGCTTGGGCAGAAAGCCAAGCAGCCGGCAGGGAGTGGGACCGGTATTGCTCAGAGGCGGGGGAGTTGTCTTCGGGGGCAAACAAGACAGACGACGACAACAGACCGAAATGTTGTTTGCTTTGGCTGAGCGTGCCAGAAAAGTGATTAAGTTTAGAGCCAACTGCGAAAACTAAGCAACTATCAGACTGATCTCAAATGAATAAATATTTGGGCTGGGAGCGCCAGGGCTCAACGTAAGCTTATATAAGAATAGTACATTTGGAAGCAAATCAGGTAAATCACACTCTCTACATTAGCTGAATTTAGTTTACACATTCTAAGAGAGAGAGAGAGAGAGAGAGAGAGAGAGAGAGAGAGAGAGAGAGAGAGAGAGATAGATAAAGAGATAGAGAGAGAGAGAGAGATCGAATTGAATTTGAATAAATGACTCATAAAAAATTCTTTATTTTATCATTTTAATTTGCATTTACTTTAATGTCAATTGTCATACCAATACATGAGCAACTCTAATGGAAAAGAAGTGGAATCTTTAAAAAATATTTTACAACACTCTTTTATTGTTAATTCAATTCAAATTAGCATAATTGCTTTAAGAAGAAATATTAATTGAATTGTTCTGCTCTCGCTGTTCGGGTAATTTTATGACGTTGTTTCAGCGCATCGAATTGAACTTTTACTGCGATTTCGTTGTGCAGCAGACAAACATAAAAAAACACCATTCAAATTAATTTCGATTTCAGTGCTCATTGTCATTTTTTTTCGCTCACTGCGCAATTGGCCATAAATTATGCCAATTAAGGGCATAAATTAAAGCTGGCACAAAAGACAATGGAGCTGACTCTGTCTCTTACTCTCTCTCTCTCTCTCTCTCTCTCTCTCTCTCACTCTCTCTCTCTCTTTCTCTCTTTATCTTTAACAGCGAACAAACAATCAGAACCAATCAATGGCTGCTGATGGACGCGGGCGGAACAAAGCACACAATCAGCGAGACAAACAGCAGAGCAAAAAGGATTAAAGTAAAAGCCATTTACACATATCTCTATCTCTGTGTATGGGCCGATGGGTGTGGCGGGGCCAAGTGGCTAACAAAAGGGCAGCTGGCTGTAAATAAACATGCCAAATGAAGCATTAAAGCACTTGTCCTTGTTGTCTTTATGTGTGGCTGCCATTCACAGGCTCAGCTGCTCAGCTTTCATTTACACTCAACGCACACACACACACACACACACATATATAACGGCATACATATAAGCATTGCATACTTTTCAAAGCTCACATTTCTTAGCCCACATGAAAGCCGAGACGGCAACTGCGTTCAATTGAGCTGAAATGTGTGAAAAATAAATAAAAAAAACCTAGAGAAAAGAAAAAAAAGACATAGAAGAACGAATTGTGAATGCACTAGCAGAGGCATCTATCTAAATATATATTTGTATGCATCAAATTATTTATAGAGTATCATTGAGTAACCATAGAAGAAGGAAGAGCGAAGATGGTCTCGTTTTCAATGGATTCTTTCTGAAATTCTAATATCTATTTCATTCGCTTTATATTCAAAAACAAGTCTAATACCATGCCTTATATATATACAATCGAGTCTCGTTAAGGCGTACCCCGCCAAATAGAAAATCGAGAAAAACTCTATTCCCTTGAAACAAGTTCGTTCTCAATAAATCTCGATAATTTAAATTTCGATTTATCGAGATACTACAGTATTAATATGTATTATATATGTATATCTCCCAGCTATGTTTTCCATAAGCTTCCACATCACCAGATGTACCCATTGTAAGAGCATAGAAAAGGGATAACACGCAGACAGACAAGAGCATTAACAGAGAGTCAGAGATAGAGATAAATAGAGAGAGAGAGAGAGAGAGAGAGAGATGGAGACACACGAGGCGACCAGGCAGGCATTCATTGAACGTGTCGACGCTTCCGCACATCATCAAACAAAACAAGAGCAGAAAAAAAAAAAAAATAAAAAAGGCTTTCCTTTGCTTTGTTGTCGCTTATCCAACACTTTTTACATTTATTTACATGTTGATTGTGCCCATGTGTGTAGGTGTGCGTGTGTGTGTGTGTGAGTGTGTCTGTTGCAAATTGGCTGTCAGGATTCTTCCACTTGAATTGTCAGCTTCTCCTTCATTGGCACTCATTGGCCAACTGATTGCAACTGACAGTTTTCAAGGAGCCAAAAAAGGGTTGCCAAAATATACAAAAAAAAAATTGAAACTGTTTAAAATTCCTCGATTTAAGTTCTGTGTGCTTAGCAAATTGACCGTTGCGCAAATATTTAAATAGTTGTGCATATGTTGCTGGCAATGCGTTGAGCAAATAGCACAAATAGCACAGCTGGCCAGCGCCCTTGACCGGGGCGTGGCTGTGCCACGACCAGGGTTGGGTCAAGCAATCACATTCACAGCAATTAGATTGCCATATTTCATATTTTTATGTGTAGTTTTTTTTCGATTTTATTTCTATTTTATTTGTTGATTACATTTCGACGCACGAACACAAGTTCATATTGAATTTGTCGAACGGGACACGCCCACATGTTAGCTGTGTAGGTAAACGTTGGCTTATGTTGAATACCCGCCCGTGAAGCTGTCTAAAAGGTATATTGGCTGTATTTATTTGGAGTGAAAACATGAGAACTCGAGCAGGAGAGGGATTCGCAACGGAATAGATTAGAGAGAGAAACTGGTATTAGATGTACATCTACTGACTCTCAGGCTCTCCTTAGTTAAGGCATACTGCAACAGCGTTATATAGTCGTCACACAATAGAGTGCACGGAAAAATAATCCTTAAAAAATCTGTGTAGTTATATATTTCTATATGCATCGTCATATATATATAAGATTTTATTTATATACATATATTATTTATACTTTTTCACAGTTTTATTTTTACTTCACATCTCTGATTTTTGCCTGTTCTTGCTCAACATCCATATCTATGCTTATTCTATAAACATATCAATCAGGAATTCTATAGTCCACTCATAAACTACTCTGCAGCTTCTCTCAATGGCATCAACTGTGCTGTGCAAGCGCGCATCAGGTAGTCAGCTACACCCTCCACTCAGGTCTCTCAGCTCTATCTTCTTCATAATCCACCTCCTCTACTATTTTTTCTTGCCATTTTCTGCGCATTTAGTGGGCCAATTGCTATCAAAGCGGCTAATCAGCCTCGAATCGAATCAATCGACAATGATGAGACTCAGATTTTGCTCACAAATTGGACACATGCCCACATTTTTCTGGGCCAAGGACTCCTCGACTAATTAGCACCACTTGAGCGCACAAAACAATATAAGTAGATACCAAAAAAAAAAAAAAGGAAAAAAAATAGCAACCCCTATTATATGGAGCAATTGTGTATGGCTTACCTCAAGGCGCGACTCAGCTTGTCGTAGTTCATGTTGGGCTTCGATTTGCGTTCGCCCCAGCGGCGGGCCACTTCGTCGGGATCGGTCAGCTTGAACTCGCCGTTGGTGCCCTCCCAGGTGATGCAGCTGGCATTGTTGCTGTCCGACAGCAGCTCGAGCAGGAACTGCCATAATTGTATCTGACCCGAGCCTGCAACAGAAAATATATTTACATACTTATAAGGCATATATACATATTGGGTGTAATGGAAATATAAAGCTATTTAATGTCAGTATTTTGGCTGCCTAAATGTCCGTCAAAAGAGCATATCCTTTGGCCCCGCTGGCAGGCTGGCAGGCTGGCTGCCATGGAATTATGTAACATTGACTAACCCGAAAGCTAAGCATTTTGTGGCATGCAAAAGTGCCATAAAGTATTTCCGACACGCTGCTCAACTCCCGACAACCACTTGACCAACGCGCCGAGGGGCATCTGCACTCTGCAGCTCCACATTTATGTAATGCCACAGAGCAACAAAATTTTCTATTTTTGGATTTACGATCAAGTCAAGAAGGGCCGTAGGAAATGGCATGGCATGTAAGTGCAAACGTAAGACAGATAAAATATGTTCTAAATGATATTTGGCACTCGATTTGAATATGTAGATGAGCGGAAGAGGCTGCTGAAGTGGGAACATGTAAGTATCAGATATCAAAAATATATAGAGTGGATAATTATGCTAGTCAAAAAGAGAAATTCCTCGTACGTTTAACGTAAAGTTAATATATAGTTTAAGTTAGGTGAACTGCAAGATAAATGGCATATCTATTCCCTTCAATGTTTCATATAGCTAAGAGGTATTCCTATTGATATTTCACACAATCAAGCACTAGTTCATGACGTCATATTCAACTGGCTGTTAAATTTGATCAAAAAATATACCAAGAACGATTTCTGTTCAAGCTACTCAGCCATAGCCTCAGCACATCTTCAGTTGACCTTTGATATTTAAGCAGCTCAAATCAGAAATCAAATGTCGTCGCGGTCGTTACATAATCTCTCTCTCTCTCTCTCTCCTCCCCCGTCTCCCTCTCTCTGTCTCTTTCTATTTATATATTTATGAGCACACTTTGATTTTTCTTTTGTTGTGCGTGCTAAAACATTTACGAAATTATGATTTTCGTATTGTGCAAAGGATTCGACACGCATTCAACGCAGACATCATAAATCGCTTAATCATTTGGCAATTAGGCCCAGCCCCAGAACAAACTCCCGTTCTCTTTCTCACTCTCTCTGTTTCTCTCCCTCTTTGTCTCACTCTATCTTTCTTGCGTAAAAAAGGGACTCACACTCACATAAAGCCTGCTTGCCGGGGGTTGAAAAACCCTGACAGCCCTGGGAAGCTAAAGTTGAGTTAAATTTCGCCCTTCGGGAGGTGGCTGAGACACGAGCTCTGAGCTCTGAGCTGTGAGCTCTGAATTCAGTTTGTTCATGTGTGAGAAACGTCATGAATATTGCGTTAATTGCAAATCATGGTCAAGAGAATGTGTTAAGTGCCAGCACGACAATGGTCATGATGATGATGATGATGATGATGATGATGATGTTGCTGATGACATGAATGAGTGATAACTCAGCCAGCTGTGTAGGCGTGCCCAGCAATTGACATGCTATTAAAAGTCAAAGACAATGGGCCAAGGCATTACGCTTGACACACCTAAGGACGGACAGTGGATGTAAGGTTGGATTACAAGTAGACTAGTTTATTATAGACATTAATGTATGAATAAATTTCATTATATATAGTAGGTATACTATATCATAGTATATATATAAAATATTGATATATGTACGTCTTAACTCGAGCTCGTATATTACTTTCATTCTAAAACTTTTCTTTCTCTTCGCTCAAATTTTATTTATACATAATTTCACTTTATAAAATATTTTTATTTCAGTATATCTATAGCAAGTAAGGTGAAAAGTGGTACAATAATTTTGCCTTTTATGAAAGACTAATTTAAGTTCTCTTTACTTCTCTTCTATAACCTAAGACTAATTTAAAATTTCCTTTCTATTTTCATCCAAATTATGCATATATAAATTTATAATCTTCGGCTGATTCTTGGGCAATTTTTCCTCTTTTTAGTTGAAATTGAATGGCAAGAGACTCTGCAATATCTTGTCTGCGCTTCAATGAGATGTCTTTCAATTTTCTTGGCATATTTATCATCAAGTTAATCCTTTATCACTGCACAAGCTACTAGCAGGTATCTTCAAGTCGAACACGCCCTAATCTGGCCAATTTGAGGGCAATTTGGTCACAAAGGCGTTGACGCCGTCGCCTCTAAGAAATGTTAATTCGAATAGAAAAAGAAGAAGAAGAAGACGACGACGAAGTCGGAAAGGCAAAGTAATTAGCTGCAGGAGCAGTGAAAATGTTGCTTTGATATGCCGACAGAGGCTGTAGTTCCCCAACTGTATTTTTGCTTCTCTTTAGCTTTTTTTTCTCTTTTTTTAATTACAAACAAGTTTTTGTGCTGTGGCTGGCAATTATGTCACGACTAGAGCTAGTTTTAGGGCTTAGTGTTGTTTTTTTTCTCTCTTCTGTTTAGTATGTTTTGGTTGCATGCACAGGCTGCAGCTGTGTCTGCCATGCAAATGAGACGCGAAGCGGCAGGAGGAGGAGGGGGAGCGCAGCGCGAGCTCTGCAGCTGAGACCGGACTTGGCTAACAAAGCGGTTCCGTGTCCAAAGGAAGCCATAATTAATCAAAAACAGCATTTTTGCCACCCAAAAAGCGAAAGCGCACGGCCATGTGTGTGCGTGTGTGTATCTATGTGTGTGCTGGGGTCATGTGTATGTGTTTTTCTCAGTGAGCTTTTGCGATTAACTTGAAGTTGAAGTCAACTTGGCAACGGTCTAAGCCTAAACAAGAAATGCAGCACGCCGACTGAGCGAGAATGGGACAGCTAGAGACCGAGAGAGTGTGTGTGAGAGAGAGAGAGGACGATATACCAAGTGCAAAAGAGAGGCAGCTATAAATGGGGAGCAATGGCGTTCGGCGCGTGTAAATGTCGCGCCGGAAAATGTTGGGCGTCTGAGTTTTTATGCTAATTCCGTTCAAACGCCATGTTTGTGCGCCGCCTGGTTGCGGCGGGGGCGTGGTAAGGCGGCGTGAGGGCATATTGGGGGCGATTATTTAGAGGGGTGCCAAGCCACACACACACACAAACACACAGCGTAGCGGTCAGCAATGGCGGCAAAGCTCACACAGCCGCAGGATCAATAAAAATTATTGATTTTGTTTCAAACTTTCAGCTGCAGCTGGGCAAAAATTCAATTAAACTTTAAAAACTTCGAACTAAGACATAAAAGTGTGCAATAGCATAGTAAAACTATATAAAACTGTACTAAAGCGAAAGTTACGTTAGCTCTGGAGGCGGGCAGCCAAGCAAGTTAAATAATTGTTTAACTGACTGACTAGAAATAAATTATTAAGAATTTTAATTGAATTAAATTGAAAAATATACTGAGAATAGCTAACTTTCGCTTACTATAGAATAGAATTTGAAAAAAGTTAAGTGAAAGTCAAATAATTATTTACTGAAACAGTTACTCGTTAAATCTTTGGGTAATACCCTATTATACTCCTTTTTCCATGCGCCCAATTGAATATGCTAGATACTCTGTACTATATATCTTTCGCCTTCAGTCTTCTACGTGAGGATATATTTCATTCAAATCTATTTTAACATTTAGATGCTTTCTGCTAGAGTGCATATAGTATTTCACAATTTACTACGCCTCTAATAGAAAAATCTGATTAATTTATAAGCAGAAGCTATGAATGAATCTGTGTTTCACATTCCAAATCTCTATCTATAAAAGAGGTAAAATGCTTTACATTCATTCAGTAGACCCTAACATCTATCTAATACTACAGGCATAGCTTATGATACTCTGTCTAATACTCTAATACATAGCTTATGATGCTCTAACCCTACTTTATGCAGATAAATATATTCTAATTTAATATTTTTACTATATATCCATAAATTTATATATGATTTTATAAAGATTTCTTTTATCTAAATATATGTATATATAATATATATATAATATTTTAAGATATATGTATATAATCTATTCATGACTTTGGAGAACTTCTCTCCTCGTTGCATCACTCCACATTTTTATCTGATTTTTTTACGAGTTTTATTTAATCCATTAATCATAAGTGATAGATGCACACCTACTTTTTAACCCTTTGCTTGAGTCCCTTTTACAGCTAGAGGCTACTTTATATGTATGACTAGTTTTTGTAAAGTCAGCCGTTGGGCGCGTGCTGCAGACAAATGCAATGCAAGTCAAATAACGAAAAATAATTGCCTGGCCACGCCCACTGCAGCGCTTAGACACACGCATGCGAATAATAAATGTATTCCGAAAATGAAACAGTAAAAAATGCTGAAGTTTATAACACCTTTCGCATAAATTAGAAAGGCAAGTAAAAGCCCGCAGGGTTGAGCGCTTTTCGACTTTTTACTTTGCTTTGCATGCAACGGGTTAATTTGTTAGGGTGCGCCGAATCTCGGCCAGAAATTGATATGATAATGCAGACAGCGAGACAGTGGCAGACAGAGAAACAGAGGGTGGAGGAGGGAGAGAGACAGGCAGCAGGGGGGGGAGGGGGAGGCGGTGTTCCTTTAACGTTTTCTACGTTATTCAACTTAATCTAAGCACCTGTATCTTTATGCTTTTGTGATTATTCAAACTCACCTGAGCTGGCGAGTCGGCTGCTGGTGGGTCCGAACATTTGATATGGATCTGCAAAAGAGGGTGGCAAGACATTAGTTTTATACTTTACGCTTAAGTGTGCGTGTGAGTGTGTGTGTGTGTGTGTGTGTTTTATGCAAATGAAGTACCTCTAATGAAGGACCTGCCAAAACGGAATACATTATGCATAAAAATACAGAAGGCAAAAGAATTGTGTACGTGGGCAAGTTGCGTTTCCGCTGATGAAATGAAATGCATTACCAAAACTGCAAATATGTGTGTGTGTGTGTGTGTGTGTGTGTGCTTACATATACACAGATATATAATGTATATATGTGTATATATAGATGCCTGGCATATCCATTTCACTTATTATCCGGCGCGCGTTTCCTGGCTGCGAGCAAAGCGAGAGAGAAAAAAACGTTGCATACTTTCAAGCGCAGCCAAGAGAGCCAAAGGTTAGCGAACATCTTCGATGCAGCTACAGCATAGTCCCGCATAAATACATTTATACACACACGCACACTTACACACATAACTTGTATATGTTCATGTGCATTGTTTGCTAGCGTCTTTTGTTCTCTGTGCACAATTTAATGCGCATAAACAGGACCGTCGGCAGTAAGTCGCGCTGGCACGCGTCCTTTTCAGGCACGGCCGTCAAATTTGACAGCAGAGAGCAAAAAACATAATAATAATAAAAAAAAAAAAATGAACAGAAATAGAAACAGAAACCAGAAAACCAGAAGAGCAGAAAAGCAAGCCAAGTTCTCGGCAGCCTCGCTGGAGTGCGTCTGGGGCTGCGCTCTAATTGAGAATCCTTTATGGCATTTCAATTGTTTCCATTACGCTTCGGCTGCGACTGCAACTGCGACTGCGAATACTTTTGTTTCCATTTCCATTTCGAGTGGCGTATTTAAGGTTTTGATTTGCGACAGTATTTTCTGAGGGTCTTTTTTTCTCTTTCTCTTTTTTGGACTACACTTTAAAGCAGCAGCGCGCGCGCTCTGGCTGAGAGTAGGGGTAAGTGTAAAGGGACGCTGGAGTGGATGGCATTGAGTGGAGGTATTTGTTTCAATACATTCGGAAGAGAAGTATTGAAAATGAAAATAAAAAAAAACCAACCAACAACAACATCGAGTGCCCGAATTTCAAGTGGCATTGGCAGCGTGCGCACAATTTCAATTGCGAAACTTTATTAGTGTTGGTAAACAGCCAACAGGCACTGTTTATATTTGAATTTGGGCTAAACAATGCGGCACGTGAGCTCAAGCACCTACTCTTAATATGCCTTTAATGCCGCAGCGACTCAAACCTTGCCTTTGTTTTGCATAAAACTACACACACACACACACACACACATATACATATATACATATATGACATTTATTTGATTTACTCACCAGGTTGCCGTAGTTGTGAGTGCGGATCATGTTTAATGCTCAAGGCATTCGAGCTGTAGCCTGCAAATATTACAAATGAATTTGAATAATATTAGAGCTCTGAGTGATAAAGAGACCCATATACATTTACATATAAATAAAAAATGTTGAAAATGGAGTAAGAAATAAAGTTATAGCTGAATGAATTTTATAGAGGCAGATGTTATCTATGTATGACTTCTTAGATTACAAGCGATTCTGTGGTAAAGTCTTGGCGTATGTGTAAATGTTAGTATTTGCATTAGTATTGTAGCATGAGTCATATAATGATATATATTTATATCTGCAATATATATATGTATGTATAGACGTGATCAAGTTAACATTAATGCACTTCAAATATTATCAAATATTATTATATATTATAAATTATCATATATTATCAAATATTATGTTGCCTTACGCAGCAGCAGCTCATATAGCAAGCTAATGTACATATATGCCCTTTGCATATACATATATATATATACCTATACATACTGCGCTCTCTCGCTCTGCTGCCTTCAGCGGCAGAGATGTATAATAAGAAATATATGTACTTTAGCTTAAGAATTCATTTGATTTCCAATAGAGATTTATTAAACAAAAGCTACTCAAACCGAACACTTCAACGATTTTTTCTACAGTATTATCAGTTTTAGTATTAGTACACCTACATGTATAAAAATATATGTAGATATGTATAAAAATACCATATTAGTATAAGCATTGCTATTATTATTTGTCTTAGTGGTTGTAAATGTATAATAATATTAGTATTAGTATTGTCATCATTATTTGTATTAGTATCAGTATTGTGCTAGCATTCGAATATTTATATTGCTATCAATACTAACTCGCATTCACTGTAAACTCTCTGTTAAGCTATGCGATCATTCAGGCTAATCATGTCTGGCCGTGTGTCTGTCTGCCTTGTCTGTCTGTGCTGTAGTAAATCGCATTAGACTGCCCGAGGCTAGGCAGCGAGGCGTAAAGTCAACCAGTTGTCAGTTAATATTGTGATGCCCACAACACTTGTCATGTCGCACAATCAAAGGCATCAACTCAACCGCAGCACACAAACATTATCATAGTTCTGTCATCAAAGCAAATCACAGCCAAAGGCCAGAGAGGGGGGAAGCTGCGAGAGCGAGTGAGAGAGAGAGAGAGAGAGGGAGAGAGCGACTGTGATATGAGCAATGCGGCAGGCGTCGGGCTCTTTCATTTTAATGGAATATGATTGTATAGAAGGCAAAACAATGCCGCTGGCAATTCAATTTAAAATGCGATGAGATCTCGACCAGAGCAGCACACGGAGAGAGAGAGAGATGGAGAGAGGGAGAGGTGTGTCAAAAAGCGTTGAAAGTTGCGGCAAACTTCACGCTCCATACAAATTAAAGCCGCAGGCAAAGGACACAGGCGGGGGGGCAAAGGACTCTTGCTACGGGCATGGCTCAGTGGTTATGCACCGCCCGCTGTTGTTTTCGTTGTCACTCATTGTGCAAAAGAATATATAAAAAAGCAAAGCAAAGAGTGTGTGAGAGAGAGAGAGAGAGAGAAAGAGTGAGAGAGCGAGAGGGTGCAACTTTTCTGTATGACATTTTTGGGTTTACGCTTTTGCGTAGCCACTCAACTGCGAAGAGCACAAAAGATGCCCGATTACCTTTGAGTGTGGGAGGCGGCAGCGGTGGCTCAGTGGTTCGCTGGCTGGCTGGCTGGGTGGCTCTCTAGCTTAGCCTGGGCAACGCGCAGCCAAGCTGAAATTTTGTATTAAACACTTTTACAGTTTCACGCTAAGATTTTAGCTCGAGGCTTGGCAGATAGTCTCGCTTTATAATACATGTAATTTTAATTAAGTACAGAGACATCACCTCTAATGAGCAGACTCTGCTCACACACACACCCACACACTCGCCTTGTATTGCTGCCTCCCTCTCTGTCTATCTCTCCCTCTGCTTGCACGCTTCATTTAACAACCGCACAGCCCTTTGACTGCCCCGACTGACTTGCTGATAGACAAGAACACGTGTAGGCAACACCTTTTCAATTTGTTCCCACCTTTTTTTGTTGTATTCATATTTCCATTCAATAGACTGAATAGCATTTTGCACGGTTCACTGAGTTCCCTTCATGCGTGTATGTGTGTGTGTGTGCTGGCTGCTTTGCATGCTAATCAGCATCAGCGTGTAGCCATGTATTTATTTATTGGCTCTTCAAGTGCTCCTCGCTTGATTTGTGGCCAATAATCTGATGCCATTTTGACGGCTAACAAGTATCGAAGTTTTTAAGCAGATCTCTACTCCGTTGCAGCGCAAACTTTTGCAAGTAGCAAAGTTTACGAATGAAGGATATAGGAATACTCAAGGAATACTTAGAGCTAAGTAGACTAAGAATAGTCAATATTGCAAGTTTATAAAATATATAAATAAGACATCACGTAGTCTAGCTCTTATCGATGTATGTATCATTTCAATGAATAAAACTCAAAGTCTATCGAGAAGCATTACATATGGAATGGTGTGCTATGGAGTGATACACAATTTAAATCAAATGGAAATTTTTAGCTGATTAACTCATTATTATATTATATTATATTATATTATTCTTATCTTTCTGCTCAGTTTCAGCCTATTTAAATTCACTCAAACTGAAACATATTCCTTACATATGCCCAAAACTTTTCCCATTTTGGCTGGCTCGACGCTTTCCTAAGATTGTCGATAAAAAAAAAAGGCACAGAAGGTACAGCAAAAAATGAACATACTTAATTCTGGATGATGCCAAATTTTATAATTTAAATGCTATAATGTAAGTATAAATATAAATATAAATATAAATATTGTTAATAATTGTATATAGTGTAACTACTGGCTTCTAGCCCATAATTTAAGTTAAGGTTTAATGATGACTGCGCTATGGAGTCTAAGACAAGAAGCCGCAATAAATGAACTCGTAAAAAAAAACAAAAATAAATAAATAAATTATAAAAGTTTATGTTTTCTTATAAAGTGTAAAGTAGGTTGGAGAATTGATCAACTGAGGTGCCATTTAGTATTTTTAAGATCACAAAATTCCACATACTATTTGAACAGACGCCATGAAGATATCTTACATAAATTGGAATACTAATATGATCTAATAAGTGTAAGATAAAGAAATCATTGAATGGAAGCACAAAAACTTTCAAAATTCATTGCATACGCAAGAGTAAAGAGAAAACTGTTCAGACTCAGTCTTAAGACTTCTTTCATTCTTTAAGCTAAAAAAAAAACTCTAGCTTTGTTTTTAAATACTTTTGGATATACTTTGCTGGCTCACAGTTTCAGATTCGTTTTCTTGTTTCTACTCCTTAAAAAATAATTATCATTTTAGAAGAACATAATTTTTATAAAATAAACTCAAATTGTGTTAACCCATTACAGTTTTAGTTATTGATGATATTTTAGTATTTAATTATAATGTCTCATTTATATGATCGTGGCTCACCTTGTGATTGTGTGGAGCTGTGGGAGCCCCACGACGATTTGTACGAGGAATCTGCAACAGAAGAGAAATTGCTAGAGGTTAGAAAGAGGTAAGGGAAATGGGAAAAGCTATGGATATGATGAGAAAATACAACAAAATGCTAAACTCGTTAGATAACTATGTATGACTAGATATTTATTATTTATTTACTTGGATTCCATGTGGGATTGCCCATCACCGTTGGCCGGCTGGATTCACACATCGCCCACTCACCTGCGAAGAGCATTGAGAAGTTGCTGAAACTGCCTGTGGATCTCGACAAATAATCGGCGGATGATTTAATGTCCAGCATTGTGGAGGGCAGCGACGCCGATTGCCGGCGGTGCAGCTGCTCCTTGGCTTCTTCTTCCTCAACTAACACAAGTGAGTGCACAAATAAATAAACACACACACACTCGCACACACACGCACACGCACGCACACACTGGCCTGTCAAGTCAAGTGTTTGTTGTCCAATTGCCAATTTAATTTATTTAAAAAAAGTCAAAACGCGCGCGCGTTCCGGAAAACGGAACGGGAACGGGAACGGGAAAAGTGACGATCGGAACCGGTTACCGTTACCGGACACCTTCACTTCCGGGGCCGAAGCTAAACCCAAAATGCACTTTGGACACTGCTTGATATATATATATGTATGTATGTGTGTGTCAATCACGGTGTTTGTCTTCAGCTCTATATATACATACATATATGCACATATACGCTTATAGATATCGCGTATACGCTGCGTAAATCACGTTCAGATGTGTTTGACTGCTGAAAACTGTGCGTCCGATCTGTGGCACGGCAGCGTAACAATTGATTCCATTCCGTCGTCAAATCGCGCATATCCTGGCATATCCTGGCACTGCCAGCCAGCCAGCCAGGCAGCAGCGAGTCGAACAACCCCCTCGAACGAAAGGCGCAGGCTCGGCCAGTCGCATTGTGGGGGTGGTTGGGTGGTTGCCACTGCTGCAGCTTTTGTGTATCTATCTGTCTGGCCTGCTGCTGTGCGTGTGCGTGTGTGCGTGTATGTTGCTGGCTCTGTTTGACGCGAGCGTCGCTGCTGTTGTCCTTTATGCTCGCCAGGATATACTTAGGCTATAATCCACACCAAAAGGCAGCCACCCCTTTTCCGCTCGAGCACCAATCAGCGTTGAGACAAGGTGTGGCCTAGCTCTCACAAACACACACTCACTCACTCACTCTCTCTCTCTCACACACACACATATGCAGGCGCTTAAGTGAAAGCTTTTGCAAATGGTTTTCCATTTTAGGCAAACATTTGCACTTTTAAGTTATATTAGAAACTTCTACTATCGATCATCGTCTACCGTGCTGCCCCTCTCTCTCTCTCTCTCCCTCTCTTTCACTCTCGCTATCCCTCTCTCTATTTTGTAGGAGTTTACCGTTTCCACTTGAAATCAGCTACGCTGCAGTCAGCCCACGCGCGCTCTCTCTCACTCTGCCTCTCTCTCTCTCTCTCTTGCTCTCCCTGAGGCTCCACTATGCTAGTGCTGTCTCGCTCTCTGGCGCTGTCCCTCTGCTGCTGCTGCTGCGACGGCGTCGGCTCCACTGAGAAGTGGCGTTGCCTTTTTAGTGGGTGACACGAAGCAACAAGGACGGATGTATTATCCACTTCCTTTTTCCTTCCACCAAACACAAGGATATTACCGTTTCGTCGCTCGCCCACATTGCGACTACACCCACAAATCCAACTTGGAGAAATTCAAGTGGGCGTGGGTGTGCATGCCTCTAACTGTATATATATATATATGTGTGTGTGTGTGTGTGTGTGTGTGTGTGTGAGTGGGTGGCTCGCTGGGCTACACCTGAATACAATGCCAGCTGGCTCAGCTGGTGTGAGTGTTGGCCATTCAAGCTGCTTGCCAGTAGCTTGTGGCTCAAATCGACAATTGTGTTGTTGCGCCGCTGATTGCACAGTCTGCGCTGACAGCGACGCTCACTGCGCTGCTGGCAGCGACGTCAGCTGCGCTTCAGCTCAAGTGCAATTTTACTTGCTGCCTTTCACAGCTCCGCTTCCAGCTATGCAAAATAACTGATATAGACATACACACACACACACACACACACACACACACCAGCACAGACACACATGCATACGCACCCACACACCCACTGTCCTTTGCCTGGCTTAATTAATTTTGGAGTTCATTGAAATTGTTTTTATTTTCTTTTCTCATTCCCTTTCTCCTTCTCTTTTTCCACTCTGCTCTTTCAGTTGGCAAAACTCATTTCAGCTTTTTGCTAATCTAGCCGCTGGCCTCGCCTCGCCTCGCCTGCTGCTAGGTGGGTGGCTAATTCGCAGGCGTTAACATACAAATTGCAGCTGCTCACACACACACACACGCACACACTTACACTTGCATACGAACAGCGAAAGCTTTTGATAGTTTTTTATTTTTTTTTGTGTGCTGTTAAAAACAAATTTCGCTTTTTCGCAAAAAGTTGGCAACTCAAGGCAATGTGTGTGCCAGCCGAGTGTGTGTGTGTGTGTGTGTGTATATGTGTGCGCGTGTGTGTGCTGCCTTGCTTTGACAAGCAGTTATTTAATAAAAGTTATCTGGAGAACGGCTTCAACTTTTGGCTTGATGGCAGCCATTTAACATCTGAGCTGCACTTGAGACAAGCGAGAGGCGCTCAAGCAGTTTAGAAAAAAAAAACTAGAGACAAGAGAAATTATAGAAATAACAATAAAAAAAATAATAATAAAAATATTGTTGAATAAATAATAATTGATAAATGAACAAAAGAATTCAAATTAATGTTATTTTGGCCAAAGCTAAATTCTTCTATAGTTAAATTTATTATTATTATTAATATTATTATTGTGAGAAAGTAAAATATATCTTTTATTAATTATTGATTTATTAATATAAATATATTAAAAATTTATAAGATTTTTTTTTATATATTAAATTAAAAATTGAAAAAGTATAGTTCAGTCAGCCAAACCAAAAATCAAATTTTATATTAGAATTATTTATAGATGATAAAAATATAAATAACTAAAATTATCTATTATTAAATAATTATAATTTACAATAATTTTATTACTAAAATTAAAATTGTAATAATTGTAATTGTAATAAAATTATAAAAATTTTAAAATAATTTAAATTATTGATTAATAATATAATAATTATTTGCAGAGTATTTATGTTAAGTAAAAGACGTTTGTATTTATAGAGACAGATATAGAGACTAACAAGCAGACAGACTTACTGTCTGGCAGGCATAGCGTAAGACTAATATATTCCTATATATTCCTCACTGCCTGAAAGAGTAAAAGACTTCTGCAGCTCTTCCTTGAAACTCCACAAAATGGCCCATCTAGGCTTCTTGGACTGTGTATATACTAACTATAAATCATACTTCTCAAGCTACCCTCGTAACTAAATACGTTTGTCTACAAGTGCGTGTGTGTGTGTGTGTGTGTGTGTATGTGCGAACTCTTGCTAATGGAATCTAAAATGGCTAAATAGCAATTTGCTGTTCTTGGCAAAGGCAAAGGCAAAGGCAAAGGCGTAGCCGGGTGCCGTCTGAAGTAGACCAAATCCAGTTAACTTGGCTAAAATGTTTGCGCCAACTGTATGTGCGTGTGAATGGCTGACTGTGTGGGTGTGTGTGTGTGTTGGCTGTGCGAAATTTAGTTGGTATTTTAATTGCATTCATTATGTAATTTCATTTTCACGCTCTGTGGCGAAAACTTTAAATTAATTTCTTTTGTGGCGCTGTTTCCGCCATTTTGCATGCAAAGGCAAAGCTCGTGCCGTGCCGCGGCGCTCCTCCTCCCCCGTGACGTCGCGGTTGCTAAGTCGCCAAAAGTGCCACGCCTACACGGGTGCGGACTGAGGCGCTCTAATGCGTCATCTTAAGGCCAACCACCAGCGGCAAAGCCACGTCGAATGCATCGAAGGTTCGTGTTCCATTTGTTTGTGTGCAGCCAGAAGAAGTCAGCGGAGCGTCAAGACAAACATGACGTGAAAATTGCGGGGGAGAGGACAGGGCAGAGCGGGGCAACGGCAGGCTAAGGTTGCTTGACAGTCAGCATATTGTCTGACTGGGGCAACCACCAACATTTGCAGTTAATAAGAAACGCAATCAACGCTGCGATTTGTTTTCTCAAGCTCAATAAAGTAACAGAGCGACAGAGTGAGAGTGAAAGAGAGAGAGATAAAGAGAGCGAGAGAGACGTGTGGGAGGGAGGCAGAGTGAGATTGTAGCTAATATTACGCGCCTGTGTCTATGCAACAAAAACAAACTGCCTACAATAACAACAGCTAGGCGCTGCGCACGTGGCCTGTAATGACGTATGAATGATATAACACGCGACGGCACGTGGCCAACTGGACGACTGCCTGCCTCACTGACTGACTGACTGGCTGACTGAAGGCCCTGCCTTTCCCTGCCCAGCCAAGTCGAGCCAAGCCCAGCCCAGCGGGCATGACAGAACGCGCTCTGCAGCTGGCCAGGACCATGGGAGTGATTGCTCCTTTCTTAGGCCAACGTCGCAGCGACGCATCGATTGCTCATTTGGCCTGCAGCGTGATTTTTTTTTCACGCTGGTCGAAAATTGCGTATTATATAGGTAGTATAAGGGGATGTGTGTATGAAATATATGAATAATATGACTTGTTATTATAATAATATATGCGCAGCTATATGGGAATTACACTACTCTACTGACTCTGACTCTGACTCTGACTCTGACTCTGACTCTGACTCTGACTCTGACTCT
>NW_022045860.1:2234968-2281201 GCF_001654015.2 Drosophila navojoa | reverse complement strand
GACTCTGACTCTGACTCTGACTCTGACTCTGACTCTGACTCTGACTCTGACTCTGACTCTGTCTCTGACTCTGACTCTGACTCTGACTCTGATTCTGATTCTGTTTATGCATTGCATAGCTTGTGAGATGTGGTTACATATGTATTTTTGTTAATCCAAGGGGCGGTAACCTCTATAAAAATACCATAAATGCCATAAATCAGCGATGAATGTTCTTTCAATAATAGCGAAAGTTAAGTAAAGGGGCGAAGCCATATCAATGGAAGCTGGACATTAGAAGAATGCTATTGTTATCGAAGCAACTGCTGGAACAGACACTTGGGGTAGTAATGGATACATTCCTACGGCAAATTTGTAAGATATAGGATAAAAATGTAATACAGTTGAAAATAATAATAATGGAATAAATCCAGTTATATAGAATATAAAACTTTTAGCACTGACTATAGAAATAAATTATCTTATATATATTTTTTTTTGTATACAATTTCTCAGACCATCCTCGCAGAGACAATCTGGAAGATATACTCGCCATTTATAGATATTCTTCTAAAATCCCACATAGATACTTTTCAAGACCAAACAATAGACTAAACTTTACTTCTTTTATGACACTTTGTGTCACAATTGCTAACTGTGTGAAATATCTGCAGAGTTCTTATAATATTTGTTTGACAAATACAATTAAGTTATCAAACTGTTATCAAAACTTCCCACAGAAGCCGAAAGTGAAAATTGTAATGAAAACAAATTAGGAAAACACGAAACCCAAAGAGACAATAAAACAGGGAAAAGCATATTGTTAGTGTACCTTTTTTTTTTTTTTTTGGTTGTCTATGCAAACAATGGGTGCTATAATTGCGCAATTGAAACTGGCTGGGAAAGGCGGTGGGTGTGGTGCGAGGGGTGGTTGAGCGGTGACTGGTGCATGGTGCGTGGTGCGTGGTGCGTGGTGCGTGGTGCGTGGTGCGTGGTGCGCGACTCCGATTACCGTCGGTTAACTGCGGCGTTTGACTTGAAGTTGAATGTTTCACCTTTTTTTTTTTTTTTGGTTTTGGTTTTTGAAAGCTAACATATTCACACGCCAAATCTAGAGAAGGGACTCAAGGGCCAGTTGACAAGCAACAGCAAACAAACAATTAACAGACAAGCTGCACAGAAGGGGAAGAGGGTGTGTGGGGTGCTGCAGTCAACAAGGGGTTGAGCCGAGGTTCACGTTCACGTGGCATTGCAGTCATAAATAACAACGCGGTTTGACTCGTGCGACTGTCAATTGGCCCGATTGACTTTTCGGCCATTATTCAGCTCTCACGCTAGCCAGCCCAGTCGCCGAAGACCCACACCGAGTTCCCGTCGCTCAGTCCATTAGAACTTGAGAAAAGTGAGCAGCAAATGGAAATAAAAAGTGCAACACACAATAAATTGCTAAAGTCGTAGCTCATAAATTCAATTGACAACTAAATTGCAGTCCGCTTTTGGCCAACCGGAGACGCTTCGACACGGCCACCTCCGGCTCTGGCTGCGCTCCGTTTCCGGCGGTAGGTGCAAACGACAACGTTGCCAGAGTGCGAGCCGTAGTCGTCGTCGTCGTCGTCGTCGTGGTCGCTGCTGCCGCCATCCTCATTCTCATCCTCATCCTCATCGTCGTCGTCGTCGTCGTCGTTTCTAAACTTTGCAAGTGCGCGTGATTTTTGATATTTCATGTCGGAAGCGGGTCATTTTCAGCGGCATAAATCACAATGGGCCCGCAGCGGAAACGACCTGTTGCCGTACCTTCTCTCTTACACACTCTAACTTGCTCTCTCTTTCTGCTCCTAACTCTCTTTCTCTCTAACACTGCACCTCTCTCCCTATCTGCTCCTGCCTATGTTTCTCAAACAATTTGATTTGTATTCTTCATATGGGGTATTCCACATTCTTCGTATGCAAGCTGAAGGCTATAGGCTATAGATTATATATACTTGTAGTCCCAATAATACAAATAAGCATAGTTTTAAAAAAATTTAATAATAATGCTAATAATAATGCTAATAATATTACTAGCAATCAATGTAACGATAATTACGATGATAATATACAGATATGATGCTGATAATAATGACAAAGTAAGGAGAATAAAGAAAGCTGTGCTGCTTGATGATAATAAAGAATAATGGAAATTTGATAATAACTAGACAAACTGTAAAGATGACAATGACAGTGATAATGATAATGATAATAATTATTGATGATAATAATAAAAGTAAAGATAATTAGACAAAATAACACTAAAAGTTGTAGAAGAAAGGCAATTCACACTATGTTAATAATAATAGTAAAAAATAAATAAAAATTAAAATATATATGATGATAATTGCTAATCAATTCTAAAAGAGAACAGGTATCTCCCAGTCAGTCAGACAGTAATAATGAGAATTATTGATGATAATAATAAGAAAAGTAAAGATATAAAGACAAATTAAAACTAAAAGTTGTAGAAGATAAAAATAAAAAGAGTAATAAAAATCAACATAAAAATGATGATAATTCTAAAAGAAAACAGGTATCTCCCAGTCAATCATTTCTCATTCACTTGACTTTTAATTGATTTTTAAGTTTTTTATTTAGCGTAGTCGTTGCCTTGAGCAAATTGTTATTATCGCAGGGCGAAATCAACTGCACAACTAAATTAGCAACATTTTCCAGCTTGTTGCCGTCATCGACATTATTATCGACAACTACAACCGGCGGCCGGAGAGGAGAGGGAGCGCGTGGTGGAGCGGGTGGCCATAACAATAACAACAATGAATTGATTTATGAGCAACTCGTGCAGCTCAACAAATCTCAGGGGGTTGCCATAATGACTATGCTGGGAGTTAAGTGAACCGCGAAAAGGGCCATGAATAAAAATATTTGGACATCAATAGAAGCGCGCACACAGACACGCACACACACACACTAACACATGTGAATATACAGCGACAGCATGGGAAAAAGTTTTTTTCGAGCGCTTGAACTTTTGTAAACCAGGCCAAGTCATGCTCAAAAAAGAAAAAAATAGGAGGGGTTGCTGGGGCA
Source organism: Drosophila navojoa (assembly GCF_001654015.2). The sequence goes on along the minus strand of NW_022045860.1, from coordinate 2,278,144 downwards.
TTGTCTAGCAGCGAATGTGTGTGTGTAACTGTGAGAAGTCCTTGCCAAATTTTAAGCACTCTAATTTATGTCTAAGCCCAGACCATTAGCATACAATTATCAAGAAACAGTTCGTATGAGCAAAAAGTGAAATGCTTTTTGTAAAGCTGCAGACGATTTGTGAACAACGATCGATACTATGAATCTACATATACGAATCTACATCTACTAAAATAAAAATTAATGTCAGCGAGGTATGTCCCAATGTCTGAATTATGCATTGTATATAAACAACTCTCTTGGTTCTTTATTTTGCTATTATATATCTTATATTTAGATATATTTTATTCATTCTCTATATATAAGTTTAAGCCCCAAAATGAATTAACTTTGTGAAATACACGAATCTTTAGGTATTATATGATATGAAATTGAGGCAGAGGAATGAACTGAATGGACGGAACGGACCGACTGACAGAGGACGTATCGAACGGACAGTTGGCCATGTCTAGATGAACTCAATGCATCAACCATATCATAAATATATTATAAACTTATTATTTTGCCTCCTTTGGCTGCTAAGAAATTCTAGATTAATTAAAGTATAGCTTATTCAAAGTATATATTAATTTTCTCTTTAATAATTTCAACATTTGATTATTAGCTCACACTTTTCTCAGTCTACCCTCGCTAAAGCTACAGTTACAGCTATAGCTTATTGATGTTAATCAAGATATGGGCTTTATGTCAGAGTCGCTTCCTACTGTCTGTTACACAGACATTGGAGGCAAACCTTTACGGCTCTCCTTATCCACTGCATTCATGGCGAGGCTTCATTCCATTTCATTTTCTCTTTTATACATTTCATTTTTTGTAACATTTAAAAAATATGAAGCGCATAAATTGAAGGCGCAGCGCGTTAGCGCGCGAAGCTGTCAAAAGGGACGCGAGGCAGAAGAAGAAGAAGAAGAGCTCGCTGGCGCTACGGCTGCCAGTGTTGCCAACTGTCGCACAGTTGGCACAGGCAAACATTTTCAATTTATTTTCACAGCCTGAAACAATTACGAAAGCACAAGCTAAAAAAAAAATAAAAATAAAAGCAGAGAACGAACTGAATTACAAACTGTGCGCAAATGAAATCAGAAATTAAATTTCAAGTGAGCAAAACATACGGCGCCAAGGGGAACGAGGGAGCAAGGGGGAGGGGGGTTGGCGAGAGGGGTTGGGTTTCGGTGTTTCACAATGTGACAACGTGTCGCAGCTTTGTGGGCGTTATCCGTTATATGTGTGTGTGGGTGTGGCAGCACCCGCTGAGTGTTAAGCGGGTGGCTGGGGGTCTAATGTTCAGAGATTATGAGATTACGTTGGAATATTTGATGAGAGATGCGCGATAGCCGAATGTCAAAATGCTCGAGCACTTGAAATTATTTCATTAAATGGAATTAGAAAATATATATATTTCATATTTGCACTATGACAATTGCAGTTGTAATTATATTTGCGCTCTTGTGTAACGAGAAATATGACGAGCCACGTATATTTTCGCATAGACGAAGCGCTACATTTTATTTTTATTAGACTATAGTCTTGGCTGGTAATTGCGATTAGATAAATTTAAGATAAACGAAAGTCAATCTGAGTAGGAATGCCCTCGAGCATGATTTGTGCATAGCTTAAAGAAAAAAATAAATATACATAAAATATTAAAAATAAATATATGTATACAAAATATATACTTGAATAATTAAAACTATATGAAAAGTGTCTCACATTACTGACATATATACATATATATAGCTGCATTAGAGACAATCGAAGAAGTTATAATTGCCATTGAATTCTCTTTCTATATGTGTCTCACCCTCTTCGAATCTTCCTTTGCAAAGCCTCGCCAATCTCTGTCTCTATATTCTAAGTATATCTCTCTCTCTTTTTCTCTCTCTGTCATTCTTCGTTATCTCTCTCTCTATCTCTCTCTCTTTCTCGCTCCTTTCCTTCATTGAGACTTCTCTTTCATTCCAACTTCACATTCTCTTATAGTCTCTGTCCATTCGACTTCTCTTCTCTCGCTCTTTGTCGCTCTCTAACTTCCTCTCCCTCTCTTTGTCACTCTTATTCTTTTTCTACTGATATCCCTCTCTCACTCTCTTAGTTGCATGTGCTTCTCTCTCTTTTCACTCTACCTCACCTTTCTGCCTTTCTCTCACTCCCCCAGCCCTCCTCTTTTCACTTCATAACTATTTATATTAATTAATCTATAATCGCAGCCAATACAAATAATCACAGTTTATTTGTTTTATCTAGCCCAAAATGAAGTGCGCCACTTCTCAGTTGCCAATGCCAAATCAGTATATCTCACACTTTCGATTCAGCTACCAGCTACCCTTCCACAACTACTGCACTTCTACTACACCCCTCACCCCATCCCTCTTTAGCTACGCTGTCAACGACGCGTGCGCCCTAATGCGCTTCACATAACATTTTGATCATTTTATGATCTGTCGATTAGCCTCATTGTTGTTCAGTTCATCCCCCTCTCCTCCCGCTCGCCCTCTGCTCATCCAGCTATCTAGCTATCTATGCCAATGGGGTTGCCTTCCGTGTGACTGTCACTCTGACTGTGTGTGTGTGTGTGTGTTGTTGGCAACACGCTTAATAGGATTAGCGCTGAAGAGCACTTAAGAGTCAAATTATCAACGGCTGGCAGCGCTGACGCTGCCCAAATTGTTTTGACTGTTGCGTTTTGTATGTTTACAGTAGCCATAGACTATGACGATTGTTTGCCCAACTTTCCCACAAGGCTGTCAAGCGCCGGCTCGAGATTACTGCAGATTGCAGGCATCAAAGTCAAGTGGTGCTTGCAATAGAGACATTAAGGTAAGCCTCATTGTTCCCAATAGTTCACATGAGACCGTCCTTGACCATGAGTGCATTAACGGTAGTCTATTGCTTGATGAGATACGTTCGACTAGGTGGAACGTATGGACCATGGATTATAGAAAGTGCTTAAGCACTAAATGTAAGCAGACATGAGTTATTATATGATTTACAATGCATAAACCAAGTGCAGCACTATGAATTTATATACCCTTTCAATATTAAAGAGCTTTCAACACTTAAAACTATATAGGATTATATTACAAAATTTATAATATAAATTTTTGCTATGAACAAGGAAATAAATAGTAATTAATCGAATGATAATCGATTTTCTTTTACTTTAATTTAAGTTAATTTCAATAATAGCCTATACACTACTATATGATAATAATTAGATATACAGCGAAATAACGACCGTCTACAGTGCGACAGCGCCATCTATTGTCGCGTAGCTGTTAACAGCGCGTGCAGTTTGTCATTGGTTTTTGTCTCAGCTACAGAAAGCTGTCAAAGCTCACAAGATTGACAGGCGACATGCGAGACTTGAAGCCAGTCTTAGGCTCTATATAAACTATATATAGATTCATATAACTAATACTTACAGAGTGAATTGCTGGCATTGTTATTGTTGGCGGCGTTGCTGCCGCTGCTGCTGCTGCTTTTGCCATGGCTGGACGCAGAGGCTGCTGCGCTGGAGGACGAGGCGACGACAGCATGCGAGGACGATGTAGCGCAATCCAGCGACGATTTCTCTGTATGAAAAATGAGCAAAATATAACAAACAAAACAAATTTTAATTGCAATGCAGCACAAATTTGCACACGCTTCGGCATTCGACATGGCGTGGATAGCTAAAGCAAGGGGGAGCCAGAGACAGGCAAAGTGCGCGAACTAGAAATGGGCCAACTCATAAATCTCAGCATAGATAACTACCCGTTTATTTATTACCCAAATTATGGTTGGCTGAGAGTCGGCGAGTGCTATGCCCCGACCCGACCCACCAGCCAGCCGACCAGCCGACCAGCCGACCATGACGTGGCTGACACGCAACGGCGCTCCGCTCAGCAGCGGCAGGCGACGGAGGCAGAGCACTCACAGCAGCAGCCGCAACAGCCACCCTCTCTTTCAGCCGGACAGAGCCTGTGAACCGCAAACGATATAATCGCGAGGGTTGTCACTTCTCAGAGCCGACAACAACCAGCAGCAGCAGCAGCAGCAACAGCAACAGCAACGACAGCAGCCGTAGCCGTGTTTAATTGCCGTAAATCTTTGTTTGATGTAAACAACAATAAGCATAGGTCGTAGCATTCGCAACGCTTTCCAATTGAAATGTCAATGCGAATCCTGATGACCATATCTGATAATAGCCGAGACTAAAATTTGCATCCATGTAGTGCGTGTGGGAACGTGACTGTGTCATAATTGAGCCTCGAGGGAGAAGCTAATGGAAATGGATGTGGGACAAAGTACGAGCACGAAATAGGCGAAAATTGTTTATATATAGTCTGAATTCTTTTAAATGGATTCTTATACTAAGTAAGCAGCTTTGAGCCAAGTGCTTGACCGTCCTCTTCAAACTGAGATTTCTTGCATCAAACATCTAAACTTCTTACTTGAGCTCAAGTTTTCTGGTATACGGTTTGTTTCTCTATATACATATATAGTATATATCTATGTCATATATATAATGATCCAATGGCATTATACAAGATGGGAAGTGTAATTATCTTTTATGTGCTTTGTAAGCCAAACGGCTCTGGAGCAAAAAATAATGAGTTACGCATGACAAAGTTCAGAAGGCACAAAGTTGACAGCAAAGCCCATAAAGAGAGAAAAGAGCGACAGACAATTGGAGAAGGAGAGGGGGAGAGATATGCTGCCTTATAGAGACAAGTGAAAAGGATTCACTGCATATATTTGCTTAAGGCTGAGTTCGAGTCGGCGGCAGCAAACGGCCATTTTGGTTCACCCTAAAAACCAGCCAGTAAAGGACTCGCCCGCTTGTCATATTGAATTCCGGCTTACAAAGCCAAGGCGATTAAAAAGTCAAACAAGCAAAAAATAAAAATAAAAATAAAAAAACAATACAAATAAAAAGAAATACGAGAGTAGGAAAGAAAATTTCTTATATAAAATTGCTTCGATATAAATGCTGAAGGAGAACAACAACAGACGGAGGCGGCATAACAAATTCTAGCCAGGCACGCGATGATATTACTGTGGACAGTGCATTTTTGATGTTTCTATTCGCCTCCCCTGCCCCAGCCGCTGCCCCTGCTGCTCCGCTCTGGCCACATTATAAGCCACATCCGTTGCGCCGGCTTAAATTGATAAACAGTTGGGGTTTGAGTCGACAGCGAAGACCTTGACGTTTATATGGATAATTCAATTTGGCTTTTTATACCCAACGCTCCTCTCCTTGTTTTGGCTAAAACAAAAATGGCCTTTAGCCGCCTTTTTTTCGCCAGTTCTGTGGGTGGTTTTTATGTTTGGACACGGGTCAACATATGTTGCCCGAATGTGTTTAAATAAATACGCGAAAATTGTTCACTTTTGCCAGAGAAACAACTTTTTTTTTTTTTTGGCTGTTGGCTTTGCTTTGGTGGCTTCGCTGGCGGAAGCGCAGGATTTGTTTTTCCGCCATTCCGCTGACATTTGTGTTAGACCATGGCGAGAGAAGGTCAGTGGGCTGCTAGTGGGTGAGCTTATCGGGTGGGTCAAAGGCCGCCAACATGCTATTTCGCTGGCTTTACGAGCGGCTATCATATGCTGCAAACAATTTGGATTATCTTTATCAGCGGAAAACATATTGAGGGAATGGGAAATCTATGGTTTCCAATGGAAATGGTAGACCGGATATGTATTTTGTTCAGCTTTGATTATCAAATGTAGATTTCTCTGAGGAGCCTCTACCAGAAATCGACAGAAGGGCTTCATTCTATATAGGAATAGATATTCTTTCTTACATTCATCTATCCAGCTGTTCATGATGGAGTGAAGGCAGAAGGAGGCGTAGCAAAACACGTAGTGTATATATATACCATATATGGAATCTCTACTTCTTCTAGCTGTATATAATAATTGCCTCAGCAAAAGAGATCCTAACGACCCACTTCCACACTTCCCTATAGAAATCTTAAGAGCTCAAACTACAATCTGCCACATAGCCCTTATCTCAAATGCAAAGCATAATTCGACTCTTACCTGTTCGCACTTTGTGCTCCACATGCGAGGTGGTTGACGCTGACAGCGCCGGTGGCAGCGAGGGCGAGCTGGCCACCACATCCAAGGTTGAGGCGGACAGCTGGCCCGCGCTGGACGTGATGACTCCGTGCTGGGTGCCCGCTGGCGAGCAGCCCGAGGGGGGCTGCAGTGTGTCGAGGCGATGTCGCTGCACGCTGCTGCCAAGTACGCCGACGCCGACGCCGACGCTGCTGCTGCTGCTTACAGTGTTATAATTGAGCACGCCCACGCCCACACCCACGCCAACGCCCACGCCAGCGCCCGCATTGTGCGAGAGGCCCAAACAATTGCCAGCTCCACTGCCATTCTGCATGGCGGGCAGCGTGTCCAGCGTATCGCTCAGCCGCTGGCTGGAGTAGATGTCGCTATACGAATGAAGCATATATAGTACATATAGCATAAAGAACTTTATCTTGGCGCATCTCACCTGAAGGCGCTGCTGGCACCGAAGAAACTGCTGCGATCCTGCAGCGCCGCCTTGGCCTTCTCCACGCTCTGCTTCAGCTGCTCGAACGTCGACTGATGGAAGCGATATGAGGTCCAGTCCGGCGAGCACTGGCCCAGGGTCAGGCAATCCTCCGTCTTCACCTGGGCGAGCGTCGGCGGTGAGACGCGCTTCAAGTCCAGCGCCGTTTGATACGAACACGAATTCTCGTACATGGCGCGACCTTCCGAAGCGTCAACGGCTACTTGTTGGTGAACCAATGGATTCCACTTGACTCTGAAATATATGGAAATTGAGACACGAAATGAGACTTGAGTTGATGTACATTTATGTATATATCATAATACAAGTTAGAAATTCAAAAGGATTTGTTGGAAGAGAGGTAGAAGTTGGGCGAGAGGGGTATGCTAAATGTGGGACAGCTATTGAGGCGAAGCTTAGGGGAGAGCCGATTGAACGTAATGAGGAAGCTGTTGGCAGAGAGCAGGTCAAGCCTACAAAAAGCAGAACAGAACAGGTGGTGCTATTGCTGATAGAGAGGCAGAAGCTTACAGAGAGCGGAAGAAGAGCTATGGGGAAGCTATTGAGCAATTAAGATGTCTAGAAAGCAGCTCTCCTTAAGCTTGTTGTCCTATCACGATTTTTTATAAGGTTTTATTATAAATGAAGATTTTCTTATGGAAAGGTATTTAATTTATAATTTACTTAAGATTTTTATTATCTAAATTTCCAATCAAAAATTTAATTAAAATTTTTCATAGGTAAATTTTCAAGCTAAAATTTCTTTCAAAGTTTTTATATTTAAATGTTCAAAATCAATATTTTTTTAATTTTTTCGGTTAAAGTATATGTTTAATATTATTGTTTATGGATAATGCAACATAAATTTTTTAACTAAAAAAAATGTTTTTAATTGAGCTTTTCATTTAATTGAAAGCAAAGACAAAACCAATTCTGCTTCAATTGAAGTTCAATAAGAATATCAATAATATTTTTCTGAGTGTAAATGTCTACATGTACATACATTAATACACATACATATGCATAGCTTTATGCACATATCTAGGCCTGATAATATGCACATAAATCAGAGCTCGCAATTAATGGCTGCAATTTCAAAATATTTCACAAAATGCAGCTCAGAGCTATTACACTAGCCAACATAATTAGTAGAGCTTGTTGAGAGTGTGTGTTGCTGTGTTTGTGTAGTCTAAGATATGTGCACCACAAGCATAATTATCTCTGTGCTGGGAATTATTTATGAAGCGGCACAGGGCAACGCTGCGTATGCGCGTTATGCGTGGGCGGGCGGCCATTTGAGCGTATATTTTCTAATGGCTAGCTATTGTATTATAGTCAGTGTATGTCAGTCTTGTTGTTGTTGTTGTTACTGTGCTGCATGCCATGCAAATTTTTGCACTCTGCCTTCATCGGAAGTTGCTGAATTTTGATTTATGCCAACGAAATTTATGCCACAGCCGCAGCAGGAGCAGCAGGAGCAAGGCTTCAATTTCATTTTGCAACGCACTTTCTGGCAGCTTTAAGGCAACAACAACAACAGCAACAATTTCGCTTATCAGCTGCAGCCGCATCTAGTGAAACATCATCAGGCAGCAGACATTATAAACGGCCCGCACACGCCTTGTTTATTATTTATCATTGTGTTTGCTGTTTGGCAAGCAAATTGCGCGTTTGCCAATAGAGCAGCAAGGACACGGCGAAGGACAACCATTTGCTGCCATTTTGAAGTTATCACACACTGAGGCGAGAGAGTGAGACAGAGAGAGAGAGAGAGAGCGAGCGAACGCACGCCGGAAATACGCGCAGGATGTCGGGAAGCTGCGTTGATGATGGTTAGCTGAGAAGTTGTGAAGCTGAGCAGGGCGGCCGCGTGGCTGCATAAAAAGTGAAAAACATGAGACACACACACACAAACGCACACTTTGCATATATACATATACATATACATGTAGATATATGTATGTGTGTGTATCTGGCTAATGACATAATGCTCGTGTTGCTGCTTTTAATTAACAGGATGAGGACACACGCGCCGTGGCTGTGGCACTTTAATGGCTTGTAAGATTTTACCTATCAGCTACATTTAATGGCCCTACAGCTGTGCGACTGGGCGGCCAAGGGGGCGTGGCCACTTAACACTTGGTAATACTGAAGATTTGTTAAGCGCAAAGCAGCCGACGGCGTTGGCTATTGAAGCTATGGAATATTTTCAGTTGACAATTGTAGAGCAGTGAGTGGAGGCAAAAGTTGCAGGGATTTGTAAGGATTCAAATTACATTGAAAATGATAAAAAAAAATCCTATTGGATTTAGTAGAAATATATATATATATATATATTTAAAAAATATAATTCTTGTGAAAAGTTTTTAGTAAAATTTATTAAAATAACTATCATGTTTTCTATATATGTATATATGTTCATAGGAAATTATAAATGTTTTACTGAATGTATAATTACTAAAAAAAATAACAATAAATGTGCAATAATAAATGCATTTCTCAAAGTTTTGCTAGAGGCTATATAAAGAAATCTCATTATTTCTATCTATACTAATAATAAATAGTATAGAAAGATAGGACAGTAGTAGCGAGGTAAGCTACCTTTCCAGTCACTATGAATGTTGTTTATGTCTCTTACAATTCTATTATGTGTTTCCTTGATTTGTTGTTTAACAATTGCCTACATGAATTAGTTACTAGACAGACGGAAAAGAGTCTGTATAGAAAGAACGTAAGTGGATGCAACTAGAAAAACTTGATTTAAATTCATTTCAAAGCAGTCATAAGTATGAATGAATAGTAAATACAAAAACTTATAAATGTGACTCTCATCTAAAAGTCAAACGAAGTAGCTCAACTTAATACCAAAAGAATTAAATGTATTGCTTTTTTTATGATGATTGGTATGTCAGACAAAATAGTTAATATTTAAAGATTTTAAGCCTTTACAACAAAAACAATTTTAAAAAATTATTCATCCATTCTATGCACTTAACTCACCTCAGGATTATGCTGGTTTCTTAGTTAAAGTTTATCCAAAAATTGTCTAATTTTAAATAGATTGTATTTGCTTTTTAATCAAAAGACCTGAAGTCGATTTGTAATTTCATTCGATTGCAATTAATTCACTTTCTGTTTCAATGGCTTTGCTTTTAATGGACTCAAGACGTCACTTCACTTCGGTTCACTTCACGTCCGTTGGCGGCATTTTGTTTTGTTTTGTGTGTATGTGTGTGTGTTTTTATTGCCGTTTACCGTTACATTTGGCAAAGCGGAAACGAAATTATTGTCCAAAATGGCGACGGATGTGCGGCAAGCGAACGAGTTGCGGACTGATGAAGGCGCAGCAGGAGCAGGAGTGGGAAAAGAAGGAGCAGGAGCAGGAGCAGGAGCAGGGGCTGTAGAAGGAGCCAAAGGTGGGGAACACTAAAAATAGGGACTACGCAAATTGTTTGTTTAGTTTGTTGCAGTTGTTGTTGCTATTGTTCACTTTCGCTGTTGTTGTAGCGGATATGCACGGAAATTTGTCAGTGCGAAAGGGACGAAACGCCGTCGGTGACCGTCGCAACGCGTCCCTTAAACATAGCCGTAAGGACACTTTCTAGGGCAGAGCGCGCGCTTGGCCAACAAAATCAAAAGTAAAATTTCAATAATTTCCGCACAACAAAATTTCGCACACACACACACATGCGGTGGGAGGGAGGAGGAATGTGTGCCACGCCTACTGCGAGCAACAAGCAAATTGTATGTGTGTGTCTATATATATATATTTTTTTCTATTTGATATTTGCTCTGTTTTTATTTGTGTGTCTGAGTTTTTATTTTTGTTTTGTCCTCTTGGTCAGAGACGAGTTTGGACAGGCCATGCAACGTGTGGCCGACGAATCCTTAACCGCAAAAGTGCCGTTATTATCCTTGGTGCTCCGCGACGTGTTCGTAACGGTAACGCGCACTCGAACTTAATGTGTATGTCCCGCTCGTCCAATACATAAAGCTGGCCAACAGACGACAGTGCGACAGACAGCCAGGCAGCAGGCTGGTTAGCTGGCAAGCGAGCAGTCAGAGGCACAGACTGGGCCACACAAATCATCTCGCTCTCAAGATGGCGACACACTCCTCCCACAATCACAGGGGACCATCGAAAAAGGATGCCCAAGCAGCAACAGCAGCAGCAGCAGCAGCAGCCCGCAGCCTTTGCGGTGGTTGATGCGCCTGCGCGCTCAACATCCACACACAGATACATGCATACATATGTAGCTATCTATGCTGTTGTCGCTGAGTGGGCGGAGCCACAGCTTCGACTGTCGCTTCTAAGCACTTGGCCAGCGCTGTATGCGGCGGCATCATTAGTCCAAGCAAAGACCCCATTTCAAGCGGAAGTGCGTATGAGCAATATTTTAACAATGGCGTTTAAAACAGTTAAAGATCCAGCACTAACACACACACACACACACACACACACACATTGCAACAGCTGAGCTTATCTGTGTGCGGGCCATTAGGCGCTTGGCTTGGGGCCGGGCCTCGCATCATTTGCGGCTTCATTTGGAATGCAACGCTGCCTGCCTTAAAGGCTCCACAGAGACTCCCCTCCACGGGGGGCTCAGTTGAAAGACGACGCAGATAAGCGCACACATAATAACATTTTAATTTCGCCAAAAATGTCTGCTTTCAAAAAGAACATAATTAAGTGTGTGAGTCTAATAAAAAAATGTGCGAGGGTGGTGCGAAGAGTTGTTAATTTATTAAAATATATATCAAAATGCAAAATCATAAGACTTGAGGTTTTGTGGGCAGAGCTATTCCCTAGAGCGCTGATTCATCAGCAGATTCCATTCACGATCTCATATAATAAATGATAAACAATAAGATAATAATTAGATAATTAGATGTAGCAAAATCTAAACCCATACGAAGCAACCCGAGTTCAAGCACCCGCAAACTTATTCGTCTCGTGATGCAGCTTCCAGAAAATAATAATAACATTAATATTGTTATTCAAAGTCGAAAATTGCGAATTCAGGAGCCAGATCGATGGCGTCACCAATTGATGTGACGCAGTAGACGACAAAAACTTAAAAATAAAGCCAATTAAATAGTTGTCAACACATTTTAAAGCACAGACATTAGTTAGCTTAACCGGATTCCTACTTTTCCATCTTCGCTTTATATAAATTGTGAAAAGACGTTCAAGCAGATCAAGTTTGTGCGAGAAATAAAACGACACATGCTTGCTGTTGATTTTTAGTTTATTTGTTTTTAATTTAAATGGTTCACACTTGACGTACATGATTTAAATAATGCTGTCAACTAAAATTAAGCTTTGAAATAATTTTAATTGTCTTGAATTATAATAATAATGTACATTGAACTAGGATTTTTTGCTAAATTCAAATTCAAACTCTATTTGTAAATTAAAAACCATTTTAGTTCAATCACCGTCACTAATAGAAACTAGTTCTGATCGTATATATGTTGTGCATGTGTAAATAGACTGCTCAACGTCTGGTTGGTATAAATAGATGATATGCTACCGAATGATAGTCGCATAGTCCGATTAAAGCTCAGACCGACAACATCTGAGAAGGAATATTTTAGACATATTAATTGAAATCTACATTTGTTGGCAATGAAGTTCATCAATATTTATTTGTTTACGTTGTGTTTTATAATGGGATCTATGTGCTGGATTAACGCGGCGCCATACTATCACAGTGCTAGTGCGAGGAGATTTGAAGGCAACTTTTTTGGGTGAGCTAAAATACCCCCTTCAATTGTTAAACAAGTTTCTCTAAATCAACTGTTATATTTCATATGCTCACAGCGAAGGTGTTCTACGGCCAGGAAGTGATACGGGCGAAGGCATTTTTTCGGCACTAGATGCGCCAAGCCATAGTCCACCAAATGTCAATCAATATAACAGATACATTTATAACTAAATTAACAACTTCAGGTTTACGCCGTTATCAAGAGACTTGACGTGTGGGATCGGCTTAGTCATTAACTTCTTTATTTACATTATAAGACATTAACATGTTGTCATGATTAACATGGACGACTGTTAACTATACATATATAAGTCTAGACTAAATTAATATGCAAAACTTGCAGGAGTTGGTATACGTTTAGCATGTACACCAACCCACAATGTGTAAACGAAGCTTAACGTCAGGCAATTACTTATTAATTAAAACATTTAAGTTGTACATACATAGAAGCAAATTTGGTCTTGCATTTATCGTCTGCTAACAATCGTTAATTGTCATATTAATGCATGTTAAATATAACAGCTGTTAGTAAACAAATTGACTTGGCTTGGAGGACTCAACATGCAATTAGCTTAGACACAATCCACACATAGGAGCTTTACAAAATATGTTATAAATTTATAAACGATAAGTTTTATTTAAAAAATTGTAATTTTTCTTTTTTATTAAAAAACTCACACATTTGCATTTATCACATGATTAGTATATATGATAAATAGTTGTTGTAGTTCATAATCTATTCAGCTTCGCACTTGTTCTGTTTGCCAACAATAAAATAATTACATATTAATGATGTTATGTGGGTGTGTGCATGTGAGGAATGGAAATATGTGTGTGTGCGTGCTCGGGTGGTGTACGTATAAAAAAGTAGAGGAAAGTATACAAGTTTTCATAAACGTATTGTGCACAATTAGCATCTATATACGGCTCTTCGAGCTAGATCTCACATCAAATAGTTTGCGAACGAAAAATACCTGCAATTAAAATACGATTATTAGCTATATCTGACACACACTCAGTCACTCGATTTGTCTCACCTGAATGGAACAGGTGATCAGTATGACAATAATTTGACTAATGGAGAACGTTTGTATGTAGGAATTATTATCAAGCAGCAACGCATAATCCCTCGACTCTCGATGTCTGCTGTGCGCCTGATAGCCCAATATTTCGTTAATATTTCGCTCCACTGTACCAATTGTAGTTGTGAAATTCTGCATATTTAGCTGCAACTCCTCAATTTCCTTTGCGTATTTATCCCAAGCATCGTATTTAACCACTGTTATATAAATGTTGACCAATTTGCCAGCGAAGCGTGAGAATTGATTATCGATGCAAACGGAATAATATCCTCCGGGAGAGACTTGATCAGTATAGTCTGCTGTGGCTTGCCATTGATAAGGCTTAACGATAGTGCCAGACGGATTGCGAACAGCAAAGCCAGCCATACCATCTCCTCCACGAACCACCTAGATAGGGAAACGCATAAATAAAGTTGCTCCTAATCCATGAACCTCGGTGACATTTACTTACACTGAAGGAAACGTAAAAGGTAGCACCCGCTTGCACATACTGATGGTAGCAGTCCTCCTTGCCGGCATCTATGTGCACCTGTTTATTTAGTTAAACACAAAAAAAAAAAAAAAAAAAACATTTGTTGTTGTTTACTTCCGTGCTTCCCATTGGCTTCATTTATGTTTACCTTATAATCCATTGCAACAGCAGGCAAATTTTCATACCATGGCTGTTGTGCTTCCTGTGCGCTAGTAAATGCAATTAATTGGCAAGACGCTATCAGTGCAATTACCAATATTAACAAATTAAATCTCAGCCGCTGCCACGTCAATCCCATTTTGCTTTTTATAAACAAAAGAGAGTTGCGGAGTTGGTTCGTCTGAGCTATGGCCAATGAGTGAACCAATCACTGCTTAAGCACTTGAGTAGTTCATTTGGCTTGCTTTCACTGTTAAGGTATCTCTTGAGTGAAGCAACAGCTGAGCGTTTAAATGTTAATAATCATCAAATAAACTTTACTTGGTATTGTTTTTGAAGAAAACGAAGCCATATATGAGTGCTTTGAATGTGTTTAAACATGATTTATATCGTTTACTATTGCTCGTTTAAAACAATGCCTAACAGTTGTTAAAAAAAATACGAATGTATTCCAAAACACCGCACAGCTGCGTCTTAACATTTATCGAATGCGCAACAAGTGGCGCTGTAAATGATCGAAAGTAGTTACCTTTACACTGATAGTTGTTTAACATTCATCGATTAGCATGATATATCAAAAGTAAAAGTATATCGATATGAAGTATAAACGCGGCATTCGAATTGCACAAATGTTTATGAAGAGTACGTAGATATCCATATAACAAATGTACACTTACACTTGAATCGCGTTTGTGGCGAGCATTATCCACTTAACATATAGATTAGATATTTCACGTAAACACTCCACATACATATGTATGTATGTATTTAATTGCGGTTGCAGCGAACGCTATTTAAGCAGCTGCATATCGACAATTGACTTCATTAACAAAGATCAGTGAACATGGTGCACGTCACGGAAGATGTTTTCGCTACTGCAGCAGTGGATCCCTTTACTAAGCAAACGGGGCCCATTCGGCGCTTTACGCTCTCCAATGATGAGCAAATGTCAGTGCAGATTTTAACGCTTGGTGCAACGATCAGCAGCATTAAAGTGCCCGATGCTAAAGGTCAAGTGGAGGACGTGACTCTCGGCTTTGATGACCTGGCGGGTTATCAAGGAGAGAATAATCCATATATGGGTGCGACTATTGGACGCGTTTGCAATCGCATAGCGAACGGCAAGTTTCAACTGGATGGCCAAGCAATTGAGGTGTCCCGCAATAGAGGAACATTTCAGCTACATGGCGGATTTGTAGGATTCGATAAGGCACATTGGAAAGTGTTGGAGGTGCTACCCAATGGAGTCAGTATGACCCACACCAATCCCGATGGCCACGAAGGCTATCCAGGCGAAGTCCGGGCTACAGTTACCTTCACCTTAACCGAAGACAATTGCCTGCATGTGCGAATGGATGCGTCGACCAGCAAAACGACACCTGTGAATCTCACAAATCATTCCTACTTTAATCTAGCCGGCCATAAGGCAGGTCGGAAGGGGCTCTACGAACATAACATATCTATCAATGCCTATGGTATAACGGAGACCGACAATGAGTCTATACCAACAGGAAAAATATTGCCCGTCGATGGTGGGAAATTCGATTTACGGTTGATTAGCAATCTGGGAGAACGCCTTGAGCAGTTGCAGCCGGCCCTGGGTTACGATGACAACTTTTGCGTGCAATTTGAGCCGCCGCAGAGCTTCGCCAATGTAGCCAGAGTAACGCATCCTCCAAGCGGTCGTTGGCTAGAAATCGCCAGCAATCAACCAGGCGTGCAGTTCTATACATCCAACTTTTTACCAGATACAGCAAAGGGAGAGAGTGCCCTGGCTGGAAAAGCAGGCGCAGCGTATGCCAAGCACGGCGCTTTCTGCCTGGAAACGCAAAAGTTTCCTGATTCTGTGAATCATGCAAACTTTCCCTCTACCATATTGCGACCGGAGGAGAAATACCATCACGAAGTCATCTACAAGTTTGGCAGACAACGTTAAACCAATAAATAATATATAAATATTATATGTATACTTGATGTCCCTATCTAAAGCATTTAGCAATTTTGAAATTGTAAATTAAACAAAGACTATACAAACCAACTTTGAATGCCCAACTCAAAATATGCATTGTATAGAAAGCCTTATAGAAAATAAGTTAATTTTGTTGTTGTTGCTTTAAGCTATTAAAGAGATAGCAGGCCAATAATTTGTTAGGTAAAACTTAGATAAGCAGCAATGCGCGCCGCAAAGCTATTAAGCGCAAGGCTATATAAAATGCAAGTTCAACTCAATTGTATAGAAAAAATAGTATGAGTAAGTTACTCCATCTACTGTGCCTGCTGTTCAGCTCCTCTCTGGTTCTTGGTCAGGGACATCCGCGTATAACCAATGGTAAACCGGCCTGGCAAAAGCTGTTGCCCTACCAAGTCTGGCTTGAATGCACTTTCAAGGAGAGTGAAGATCCATTCTATTGTGGCGGCACAATCATCTCCAAGCGCTGGATCCTAACGGCTGCCCATTGCCTGCAACTCTCAGACCATGAATTGTGAGTATTTAATTCAATTTTAAGTTCAGATATATGTATAAAGATGACTTTCAGTAAAAATGTGCTCGTCTTCGCGGGCATCGTAAACACAACAGACGACGATGAACCGGGCCGTGTGGAAATATTGGTCGATAAGCAGGACACGATTGTGCATGCAGATTACGATGAGCTACTCGCAACCAATGATATTGCACTAATTCATTTACCAAAGGATTTGCAATTTAGTGCATACATACAGCTAGCCAAGTTGCCCAATAGAAAACGTCCCAGCACTTATGAAGGCCGCAAAGCCCTTGTCTCTGGCTGGGGGCGCATGGCCAACCAAGAACCCGCTGAGATCTTGCAATACCTGCAAGTCAAAATCATTCCGAATATACTGTGCGAATTACTGTGGAACAAGGTCCTAGTTGCGGAAAAGAAAATAATATTGGACTCATTCCTGTGCGTTGACACGCAACGCGGAATGCCCTGTGTCGGTGATTCGGGCGGTCCTCTGGTTCTAGATGATGGCTCCAATGTGCTGGTGGGTGTCGTCTCGCATGGCTATGATTCCAAATGTAAAAGACCTGTACCGGATGTATTCATGCGCGTCTCATCGTTTCTGGACTGGATTGAACAGCGCACGGGTAGTCTTACTTAACATTAACCTAAGGTACCTTCTCTGTATGGAAATTTTCTACTTATTAAGCAAGTCTCAACAGAAGACAGCAGCTCCGATTCCCACACACACTTAAATAAAGTGGTATTCATTATAGATTTCTTTTCAAACATGTGCTTTATTCTTATTACTCATACAAACTCCATACACTCTCCATACTTTCCATACTTTCATAATAATTTTTGTGGCTTTGCTAAATTTGTTATCTTTTTGTTGTTGTTTATGGTTTGATAGTGTGATTGTATATATGTATATGTGTGTGTGTGTGTGTGTGAGTGTGTGTTAAACAATTCGCTTATGATAATGCTTGAATGTATTCTTTTGTGGGATTCGTTTGTTTCGCTTATCGTGTGGCTAATGTTGCTGATTAATCATGAATTAATTTGTATATTATTTGTTTATCTTTTAATGTTTCTTGTTGCAGTTTTTCTTCATCTTTGTTGTTGTTGTTGTTGCTTATGTAAATGCAATTTTCAAATGTACAAAATCTAATATTAAGAGAAATGATAATGCGCTAGCAATACATTTTATCATTTGGTTCAAGAGCATTTCGTTTATATCATATTTACTTTTCTTTTTATATAAATTTTTTTTTGTTTTAATTTTTAAATTAATTACATATTTTTTTTATGTATATACAAAATTTGAAAACAATTTGATTTTTTTGTTTAAAAGTCTATACAATTGTTTAAGAGTATTTAAGAATTTAGGAGAAATAAATAAGGGTTTGCTTGATTTTTTATTATTGTTTATAAGTCAGAGAAAGAGAGAAAGAGAAATTTAGAAATTTAGCTTAAAATTTGTTTGCAATAAAATTTTAAAAGTTTTTTGTTTAATGAAACTAAAAAAAATTTTTTTTTTTTTTTTTTTTTTTTTTTGAGGCGGACTCTATCAAATATTTGTTATTAGTTGCATTTGTTCATATATATAATATTGTATACATTATATAATATATGTATATATATATATTGTGTTGTAGAATCGAGCATTTTTTGTTAACGTTTTTCAAAACCAAGAATTTTGCATTTTTGGAACACTGCGATATGATATAGGGCTTGCTCATATGAATGTGATTTCATTTATATATAATTTTTGTATAAAATGTTATTCTTTTACTTTTTTGCTGGGTTGCCTTTTCGTTAATGTAATTATCTGTTGTAACATACGCAAAATATATCTTTTTGTATATATTTATTTGTTGTGTTTAGCTTAAATATATACTGTATATATATATATGTATAAGTAATTATTATTTTTGCTAACTCTCTTGCTTTTTTTTTTTTTTTGAAACAGTAACTTTCAGTCATCTTGTAATCATAATAATACCTATATGCAATATTACATACGTACAATATCATTTATAATTATTATTTGTATTTGCATTTGTATTTATTTATATATATCATTTATCATTTATTTATATATTAAGCGTCGTGTACAGTAAAAAAAGAACGCATTTCTTATATAGTGTGTCGTGTTATTTATAAGTTTTCGTTCTGCTCTCTAATTTGTTGTATAAAAGCTAAATGTTTAATGCTGCGTATGAAAATTGTTGTTTGTTTTTTGTTTGTTCGTTTTCGGTCTTAATTGCTGTGCTCAAACAAAATTTGATTCCTTTTTCAACTTCTCTTTGGCAGTTTTCGTTTGTTAGGTTTACATCTCGTTTTGTTTCTTGCTGCGTTTTATTATTTATTGTATATTTGTTATATTTGTTTAATATTATTATAATGTATATGCTAAGCAACTAACATTGGACCATTCCATTGCGCGACGCACTATATAAGAAAACTAGCTACTCGATTATTATTATATATATATTTCGCGTTTAATATACATATTCATATATATATATATATATACTCATATGATATATCGTATCTGGTATGTTATAAAAATTTGAATAGCCAGACAATGGAGAATGTCTGCAGCTAGTCTCAGCTAACAGACCAGCTCGCTGCCAGCGAATATATATTGTACAGATAATGGAACAACGAGAACTGTCTGTTCAGGCAGTAGAGATTGAATAGCTGCAGCAGCTGTTGCTGCAGCTGCTGCTGCTGCATCATGTAGAAAATTATCATTATGACTAGAGCTAAGACTACGGCCAAAAAAAGTCATCAGTCGCACTCGGGCCCCTCCGAGAAATGGTTGCGCACATCGAGCGCCGATGCCAGCTGGAATATGATGTGCGACAGCGAGGGATGCTCGAGCAGTTCGTTAGCCGGCAGCTGGGGTTCGCAGCGCGGCCGCATATGCCTGCCACGGAAACCGCGATGCAAACGCAGCACCACATCACAGAACACGAAACGTAGAATGAGTGTGCGCAGAAAATCGTCCCCAAAGAACTGAACATACGAGGAGTCTGCAAGGGAGGCATACGAATGGGACTGATGTAAGTATTTGCAATACCTATGCCTCATTTTACTTACCTATAAAGCCTATACCCTGCTCGATCTCATCGATGCGACAGCGCGTAACCAGACGCGAGGCTTCGGTTATGAAACGATCCACATAGGTCTGACAGCGTTCCCAATGATGAATGGGCACATCTCCCACATTGCAAATGTAGCAGAGCGCTGTGAGCGGGGAGTGCAGGAACAATGTAAACAACGAGCCATGATGCTGTACATCAGCTGCAAGAAAGGGAGGTTTAATAACGGACTGTGGAAGAACTACCGAAGTAGAGCTAGAAGTGGATAAACCAAAGCTTTCCTAATGTTATTCTGGATTCATCAGCACAAAACTCTCTCACGGACCTTGGGCGTCAGACCTACCTTGAAAAGCGGGCGGCACATCTTGCGGCGACATGAGAATAACCAGCGGCTGTCCAAAGTAGCGGGGTATATGCTGAAAGACAAACGAATTATCCGAGTCGATGATAATGAACATGGGCCGACGCGTGAACGGATAAAGATCGCCGGGATAAAGACAGTGGTTCTCCTTGTAGGACTTCCCGCGACACGACAGGCCGCCGCCATCAACGCTGTCACGCTTCACACTCGTGCCCAGGCCGCCCAGCTCATAGCCATCTGTAAGAGAGATGGAAATTAGTGGCGCTGCGCTTCATGCGTACTTGCCGCTAGCTACTCACAGTCCTCGGGATGCTTGGTGGTGGAGAAACAGCCGTCCGCTGACATGTACAGGAGTAGGGCACCGCCCAAAGGTAGTTCTTTGAAGCCGCTGGCGAGGAACACCAGCAGCTGGCTAATCGATGGCTTGTATAGTAGATATTTATGTGGATTGTCTCGACAGTCTCGACGGCCATTCTCCATATAGCCCTTGGAGCCGGGCACTCCGTATGGTGGTATGCGACTGGCCGCCGGACTCGCATCGTGCCCATGCAGCCCATGTGACATGCTGAGCGGATTCGTTGCCGATTCCGTGGGCTCACGTTCCAGCGTTTGCAGCATTCTGCCAAGGAATCCAAATCAATTACTAATTAATCCAGAGGAAATTTCGATTTCACTCACCTAAACATGTCCATAGTGAGCTCGGAGAACTTGGCCTGCTCACAGGCGGATCCCACAATCAGTATCTCCTGCAGGCTAAGCGTCATGTGCGGTGATCTCTCGCACGGCGGCGTCGTCAGCGGCGATAACCTAGAACCGGAACCACTGACCATCAGTCGATGTAGTTGCGCTGGTCCACAATCAAATTGCGGTGGCCCGTGCTTTCACAGAAGAATTGAGAATGCGGCGCACTAATGAGGTGATATATATGGGTGAGGAATAGAGGGGTCTGTGGGAGTGGTGTGAGGGTAACAGGTAGGAGAACATATGAACTGATAAAAAGTTGTGTGTGTGTGTGTGTGTGAGTGAGTGTGTGTAACATTTACCAGCTAGAAGTTGAAATATACTATAGAAAGAGTCGACGGACTCTAAGACTTGTATAGAATTTCTTTAAGATTCACTGATCGTGAGTAACTGAACTATGTCGAAGAGTATACATATTATTCAGGATTATTTTTATGGCAATGTTACATAATAACTAAAGCTCATAAGATTAATACCCTAAAAACTAATACCATTAATAATAATACAGTATTTATCAGATTTTAAAATGGAAATCATTAACTATGAGATATATGTTGAATCAAAAGCATATATTATAATTATAATAAAGAGATCTTTACTATGTCAAAGACACATCTACACAGATAGAAAGTTCATTGATATACTATAACTATGAAATATGTATGTGAAATTTGTTATAGTTCTTAGTACTAAACAGAATTTTGCTAAGACTAGAAACCTTTTCAATTAGTTGTATCCTTAGCTGGTACAGGTGTGTGTGTATGTGTGGAGGGAGTTTGTGTGTGTGTGTGTGAGTGATTGAATTGGGGGGATAAACTGAATGGAAAAGTGCGTGATGAATGAGAACAGTGAGTGTTTCTTTGGTGTTTTCAAGTCTTCTGTGATAAGCACAATAAAATTAAATAATTAACAGCAACAAAACAGAAGCAAAACTTGTATACCTACGCCTACAAAAAACAAAAAACAAACCAAACATAGAGCCCATAGAACCCGTTGTATAGATAGATAGATAGATAGATATATATATCCGACCCCACAAGCTCTCCATACTCCTACTCCGCCGACGAAAGCACGGGCAAAGTGTTTGCTGTATGGTAACAAGGATTGCGCCAACGACTCACCTGTGCGACAAGATGATGGGATTGGAGTCGGCATGCAGCACGGCGACTGCTGCCTCCGCCTTGATGAAGCCCTTGATCTCCTCCAGCACCAGGGACCATTCCAAATGATCTTCCGGCTCGTAGCTGCAAAGGGCGTTCAAAGTTTATATACGATCTGCAGATCTGCATTCGATGGGTGATTTTACGTGTTCGTGTACTCCTGGATTTGTTTCTCCAGCTCCGTGACCAGTTCCCGCACCAGCTTCATCTTCTTGAGCAGCAGACAGACGACTATGAACCGTGCATAATATCGCAATTTCTTCACCATCAAATCCGGCCGATCCTCCTTGGCAGCGCGCGAGTAATACGCACGTCCACGTATTGCCGCATAGAACTGATACGCCTCATTCAGGTAGTTCGTTTCGCTCGTTCTTAAACTGCATTAAGAATAAGGATGGATATGCATAAATATTACTGAAACTCTATTTTAGGTTATATCATGCTAGCTATACATAACTGTAGAACTGAGTTTTTATATAAGAATTAAGCTTTTTCACACGAGATCTAAAATCTATAAGAGAGAGACTTGGGATACTCACTAATAGTGATAATAAAGCTGTCCGATTTTGCTGGCTATTTCGCCAATTTGCCAACGTTTCAGTCCGTATTTGGAGTCGAGGACCATGCGATGTTGCTGCTGAAACTTCCAGAGTTTTGTGTAGACATCGAAGGTGCGTCCAAAGTACGCCTGCCACTGACGATGTCCATACTGCGGCAGATCTCTACTTGAATAGAGGAACAGCATTAGTATTATCGAATATATCGACTTATATATCAGCTTACCTGAGCCCATTGAAGAGCTGCTTCGATTTCTCGAGCAAATGGCAAAACTCCAAAACAAGCTTTCTATCCTGTTCCTCAGTGGACTCCATTTTCACCATGCCGTTCTCTGCCGCCCCAAAATGTTATGTCTGTGAACTGGATGTGCTGGAATAGAAATATATATAGTTTTGTAATACATGGAAGACAAAAGAGATAATGTCTAATGTCTACTCATAAACAAACTGAGTCACGCGATTCGCTGTAAACTCTGTGCAGCTTACGTATCTATCTATAATATTTGTATATCGTTGCTTCCATTTACTCACATCTATATGCAATAGACGCTCGGCAAGCACTGCCCACTTCACGTTCACTCAGCCTCTCATTGAGCCTGCCATAACGATTATCAAGATGCTAAGAACAATACCCTAGGAAATGTCAAAGCCAGAAAGCAAATGAGATTTATCTCACTATCACTCTCAGTCTCAGTCTCAATCTCACTCACAGTCTTAGTTTCAGCCTCAGTCTCAGTTTTATATATATTCCATCAACTCTTCTATTCTATTAACTCCCATAGCTTCAAGTACAACTGTCGATTGTTACATACTTTCCATGACAAACAATATACCCCATTCGCTCAATGACTACAGCACATAATGATGCTGATGCGAATGCCATTGTCAATATTCGTGGAATACAATAAATGGCAATGCGGCGTATGCTTAATGGCCATTTTGTTCATCTTCTGTGCTTTATTATTATTTTAATTTTTAATTTTTATGCCACACATAATATAACCATATAACATATACATATATTTAACCATATGGAAGCAGAGTATTAATGTAATTTGTCAAACCTTATCCCCATTAAATGTGAATCAGTCGCAGCTAATTTGGATGATGCAACCAATCGAAGAGCTGAGAGCAACAGAGCTCTATTCGAGTTTAATTAAAATTTCAATCTTGAGCGGAGGGAGGAAGGAGAGAGACGGAGGTGGAGGCGGAGCTGGACAGCTCGACCCAGAGAGACAATCGATGCTGCCATCGGGCAGCAATGCAGCAAAAGCTCAATTAATAACGCCCGAGCAGGTGACTAAGTCAAATTGAAAACAAGTGAGCAAGCACGAGCTGAGTGAGAAATGTGATAGACTAACAGATATCATGGGCTGGCATTAAGCTATAAATATGCATAGTGTATACCTTAAAGAATGAACATAGTCTTTCAGAAAATAAATAATAATGAAAGCGAATGATTTGTCATACATTATCTAAGAATAAATTAAATAACCTCATCATAAATCGTCTAATTAAAATGAAATCCCAATTAAATTTAATACGTGATTATTTTATTATTTTAATACATTATAATAATATTATTTTAATACATTATAATCTGATTAATTATATTGGAACTTTTCAAATGAAATGGGTACTTTCTCTACAATTGTTTTTCAATTAAACTCTGCCATTTGGCAGGGACTGAACGAGTGCAGGGTATGGAAACTATCCAAAGAAAATGTTTGTGGAAAATGAAGAAAAAATGATGATTAAATGCTGGAAAGGAACGGCTGGAGTGGGGGCAGTAGCTGGATGAAAGAGAATCAGCAGAGCAAAAGGGTCGGCAGTGCAAATGGCGCCGCGGCGACCACATTGATTTTGGTTGAACCAAACTAGGTCGCTGGCACAAAAAAAAAAAAAAAAGAAGAAGAAGAAAAAAAAAAGGAAAAACTTTCAATATGAGCTCATCAGCAGCAGTCACAACTGAGATGAGAAAGAGATGAAGCAGGAGATGGACAAGCAGAAGGCACATAAGCAGGAGTAGGAGTAGGAGAAGGGAACAGCAGCAGGAGCAGCGGCTGCCAGCGGCGTAAATATGGTTTTTAGCTGAACTGAGCATAAGGAAATGTGGCACTTTATGTTTACGACGGCTCCTAATCAAATTAAGAGTCCATTTAACAAGTGCAAATTACATAATATGAAAATTACGCATACGCAACGTGGACAAAAAGAAAGCGAGCGACGTGGAATGGGCAATGGGCCATGGGCCATGGGCCGAAGCGAGATGTGCCAAACAAAGCTGATAAACTAACAAGCTGACTCACGCCTCTCGCTCGGAGTGCTCACTGCTGCAGACTTCATTATGATTATTATTATCATTAACAGCAGCAGGAGTAGGAGCAGGAGCAGGAGCAGCAGCATGAACAGGAGCAGAAGCAACAGCAGCAGCATGTCAACATGTGGAAACCGGAAATGAAAAAACACAAATACTAAGCAAAGCCGTTGCCACTATGCCAATGCTTATTAACACATACTTACACACACCCACAAATGCACACATACATAAGTATATACATATATTATATATATGTATGAGTGCAGCAACAAGGACAACCAACAAATCAAAGCAGTTTCGTTTTAGTTTCTGCAGTCAGAAACTTTTCAATTGGAAGCTCACTGATTCTCAAAATAATTCTGTTATCATATTTTAGGTAAAGGTCTGAGAGCTGAAGAAAAATGTAAGCTTTAAGAAATTATAGTATAAATCAAAAGAACTGCCGGGCTTTGGCTGGCATAGTTTGAATCATTTTTTTAGGAGAAGACCTAAAAGCGCTTGAAGCTTAAGAAGTTTAATTCAATAAATTAAATTAACTACACAAGTATAGAATATGTTTCGGTCACATACATATGTATATAAGAGATAGAAAACCTTGTATGCTAGAAATCGAAAAGACCTTGCCTTTCAGATTTATTCTTGATTAGTCTTTATTCAGCTGTAGTAAATCTAATCTCATATATATTATTATCTTTCAGGATAACTAAAGTAAACACAATGTATATCTAAGAGCTATAGATCATACTATATGTGCAATCTTAGCTCCAGTTTGTCATATGCCACAGCCAAATTGAATAGAGGGGTTTTTCCTTTTTTTTTTTTATTGCTCTACGCAAAAGTGTAAATGGTCAAGGACATTTTTGTCGCCTGGCAAAGCCAACTGCATGTTGTCAACGTGGCAAGAAGAAAAAAACATATATATATATATATATATAAAACTGTGGCTGCCTCCTCCTTCTCTCTCTCTCTCTCACTCTCTCACACTCTTTCTCTTCTGCTCACGCACATATATACGGCTGGCTGTTTTAACTAGTTGTTGTTGCAGCGCTTTGTTGTTGTTGTTGTTGTTGTTGCTGCTGCTCGGGGAAAATCCCAATTCGAGTCAAACAAAGCGCGCTAAAAAGTATGCAACGCACTTTGGCGCTCAACGCTAGACGCTTTTTGACTAACTGCCAAGCGGCACAAACACACACACACACGTGTGTATGTATGTGCATGTATGTGTGTGTGCGTGCGTGTGTTTTCAATGCCCGCCGGCACTCTGGCAAATATTACTCGCTACTACTCCATGCTCTCTGCCATATTTGACAAAGCAGCACATTTCTTTCACTCTGCTTCTCCTTTTCATTTTCAATAATTCTTCCTCTTTTTTGTTTGTGCTGTATGCATGTGCGTGTGTGTAATCCTTCAAAGGCATTGTATGCCACACACACACACACACACACACACATGTACACACACACTTAATGGCATTTTGACACTGATAATGATGTTGTCATTTGCATCCGCAGCAAAATTATCAAGTTCAGAGGCCTCCACAAAATCCTCGCATTGAACACCATTCATCCTGAATATGTGTATTTAGATATAAATATCTATGTGTGTGTATGTGTGTTGTATATGTATGTATTACTGCAAATTGTGCATTTTTGATGACAGCTGCAATTACAGTAAATATTCCATTGAGCAAACCATTGCTTAGGGTCTGCAATTTTCAGCTATAAACTACCAACTTTCTCATTTCTCATTTCACTGTGATACTACTCTATTGAAGATGTTCCGGTTGCGGCTTCTTGTCTGTTGAGTGGCCAAAAATAAATATGGCAAAACTTTCAACTGTCGCTGGGCATTACGATTTGTTTGGCTCCATGACTGGAGGCAGTTGAAATTTGTTGTCAAATCTGTATTTGTGGAATTGATTAAATTGCGCTGCCTGCAGCAGCAGCAACGACAGCACAAAGCAAAAGTTGTCAATACATTAACAACAAAATTCAAAAGCCAATTAGAATCAACACAGAAAAAATCTAAATTTGCTGTGGAGAAGAAGGCATGGAGCTTAACATAGAGTTGTGAGTCCTTAAATTTGGAAAAAAGAAGCTAAACTGGCCTAAAAAGCAGCCAAATATAGCTAAAACATCATATCTATTTGATATTCCAGCTCGAGCATAAAATATGCCATAGAATGTTAAATACAAAATAAAAACACAATCAAAGCAAGCCTTTATAGTTTAGTTGAGCGTAGCCTTATTCTTAGCCCTGGCATGAATGTTAGCCACGTTCTTGGCCTTATAGCTTTAGCCAAAACCAAATTGCTCAAAGCTTAGCAGTAAAACAGTTCAGTAAAACAAATCTTGGGCCTCAAGCCACCACAAAGCAGAGCATAAAAGGAAGCAAAACTAACCCCACACATTCATCGTTTTTTAGCCATAAAATAGCTAACCAATTTGGCTAACTACTTTGCAATTTGGAGTTTTGCAGAACAACCCTCCCGCTTTAATTGACATCGAGCGCCATTTGCAATTTAGGGCACACTGCATTTTTATTGACGGCCTGAGTCGTGGGGCGCAGGGGACGGAGGACGGGGGCCGTGAAGGTGTAAAGGAGAAACTTACCTTATCATTGTTGTACTCGGCTCTTCCTCTGCCTCTGCCTGTGTCTCCGCCGCTGCGACCAACAACAACAACAACTTGAACAGCAGCCGCCAGCGCAGCCTTTGCCGTCGCCGTCGCCGTCGCCGTCGTCGTTGCCGTTACCGTTTGTCAACTGCTGCCGCTTAAGGCTCGGCGCGTCGCGCTGCTCTGTTCGCCGCTTCCGCTTCCTCTTCCTCGCCCTCTTCGTCTCCGTCTCGCCCTACAGCTGCGACTCCGACTGCGACTGCGAGTCCGCGCCGTGTTTGTTGTTGTTGCTGTTGATGCTGGCGCCGGCAGCTCACTAACAGCGCTCCATAGCCACACCTAACATATTGCGAGTGCCGTGCAGTGTGTGTGTGTGTGTGTGTATGTGTGTGTTTGTGTTTTGCTTATTTTCTTTTCGATTAACAACTTTATGAACTGCTCTAATGGGCTGCCTTTATGTCACTTTCACTGTACGCTTTGTGGCCTTTTGTATCCTTTTTGCCGGTCGCGTTTCACGCACTTTTCGCTGCCTTTGCTACTTTACTATGTTTCTCTTTCTCTTTTTGGCGCTGCGTGCACTGCAACTGCGAATTGTGTGCGAATTTCGAAATTTAATGTGGCGAACACGAGTTCTGTTTCAACTTTTCTATTTCTATTTTATTTTTGTGGCAACGCGTTGCGACCGTCGTGTATGGCTGCACAGTATTGAATTTTTCGCATTTACATTTTTAACGAGCGGGTTTGGGGTTGGGGTTGGTATTGATTTTTTTGCCCAAAAAACTGACACTTGCTGGTGCACACACAAGCCGCCAGATGGCGTGTATTTTGACAATCAAATTGAGGGTTGAAGCACTGCCAAAACAGCTGACCGCGTGTTGAGTAACGGTTAACCATTTGAAAACAAAATCGCTCCACAGAGCTGCCAGATAGTTTAAAACTTCATCAATTAGTGCAAATGAAGCGATCAGACGATTAACGGTTAGGTACTTGAAATACAATTATTGTAGATTTAAAACCCATCAAAAAAGTTTACGTTTGAGTTATACTACATGAACACACAATGATTTTTATTATATTCAATATATAAATAAAGTACCATAACATTTACAAATTGCATTACATCAAAAGCGCCGTTTTATCAACCATATTTCTACATATAGTTCACTAAAATCATTATATTCATTTTATCAGTATCTGCCTTTTTGCACTATCACAATGATTCAAACTACATTGTTCAGCTTTTCCATTGGGTAAAATAACTATTCATAAATTTAAGGTATATATTAGAATATATATAATTATGTTGTATCTACAGTATGGTTAAAAACAATAGCTACATGCATAAAATTAATATATGTATTCCATAATATGTATGTATTGTAACTTTTCGACTATATCAATTTAAGCACTTTTTGTTTTAAAATATTCTACGCATAGCTTTCAGTCTTTAAATAAATCCAAAATCAATTAGAAACTGCAATGCTACATATATCATCATATCATATGTATGTTTATATTGTTTGTATATGTTTTTGCAACTGTTTTAAAATTTGAATAGTTTAAAATTTGGCTCTATGATGTTTCTCAATCATTTGCTACTTGCTTCGATGTAAAAATTTTCATGCACCGGCCCCCAAATATAAATGCACTCAATGCTGCCAGACTGTTGAGGAATGTAAGATTTCGGCTGACGTGCATTTAGGTTGGATGGCTGTATGAAAGACGGTTTATGTTTAGCTGAACTAGACGTTGACTCGATGTGGCCTCCTAAGGCATATGCATATGTTTTGCATTTCTCTCTTTAAATGTAAAATTATTAAAATTTGGCTGCATGATGTTTCATTCAGTTTCTGTTTCGATGTACAAATGTTCGTGTAGAGACCCCCAATGGGAAATACACTCAGCGCAGCCATACTGCTAAGACATTCGAATGTGGTTAGTTAATGACAATTTGAATCGCTGTTTTGGATTTTTAGAGTGCACTCTCATAGGGGTCGGCTTGAAAGACGGTATTTGTTTAGTTGCACGAGTTGTTGATGGACGTTGCCTACAGACGCGTTGCTTCCGACACGGTGGCAACGTCGCAGCCATTGTCCGTTGGCTGCTGTTGTCCTGTAGAGCTGGCCACATCCTTCGTTGGCCTGGGCAGGTGCGAATAGTAGCCCAACTGACAGGAGTTTTGATGAGATAGCTTTTGTGTTTGACTTAGCTGATATTGCGCCGCCTTCAGCGCCTGCTGCTGCTGTGGTGTTAGACAATCGCAGGCGGCCAGGAGCTCCTCTGTGGACTTGGCCGTTATGGTGGTGGTCGTGGTGGTCGTCAGCTCACCCACAAATTCGGTAGGAGGCGGCGCATAGTTCTCCACATCGCCATAGGTGGAATAGCGGCCATACGGATTGCGCCTAGGCATGGAATGCCGTTGTTGTGCTATTTGCAGTTTCACCGCCGGCTTAATGGCAACTGTATCCAAATAGCCGTAGTTGAAGCTTTGGCCCACAAGCGTCTTGGTTGCTAGATTATCCCAGGATTTGGGCTTTTGCACGTAAGCAATGGTGTTTGGATAGATCTGTGAGGGCTGCACTTGAGTAGCTGTCATATGGTAATGCGGATGATGATGATGATGTCCATGTTGTTGTTGCTGCTGTTGATGTTGCTGTTGCTGCTGATGTTGCTGTTGCTGCTGCTGCTGCTGCTGGGAATGCTGCTCATAGGATTGCCTGGACTTGGTCGAGTGTTGCCTGGAAGACTGTGCCGCCTCGCTCTTAGGCTCCCAGAACAGCGTATCCGTGCTAATGGAGGTGGTATATGACGCCGAGTCAGCGGGTGCGAATTCACTCGAGGTGCAGGAATGCAGACTACAATGGCTAGCCAATCCAGAGGCTAAATCAAAATAGCGGGACCGAACGCTGCTCGCCTGTGAAGGCGCCTGCTGATGATAATGATGATGTGAGTGCTGCTGCTCCTGTGGCTGTTGCTGTTGCTGCTGCTGCTGCTCTTGTGCATGTCGATGATGATGATGATGGTGGTGGTGATGATGGTGATTAGGCTGCCGATCCACGGTCGCAGCTGGCTTGGTTACATTGGCGCCAGGCGAGGCATGTGTCTTGGTTGCCTGCTTCTCTTTAGACTCCAATCTCTCCTTTTCTTTCTCTCTCTCCCTCTCTCGATGCTTGTGCTTGTGCTCCTTGTGCTGGCGATGGCGACGCCGTGAGGGCACGCACTGTGTCTCGCAGCAGGGGCTGGCCAGATCGTAGGCATCCAGGCTCACATTGTCGCCGTTGCTGTGCGACTTCTCCGCAGACTTCCAGCGAAAGTGGCCCAAGCAGGGATTGCAGGAGTGTCCATTGCCATGGCAATGCTTGGTCTTCTGCTTGGCTGGGGGCTTGTGCTTCTCGCAGGTTCGCGGCGGCGGCGCTGGTGGCTTCACTGTGCTAGCTGCTCCGCTTGCTCCTCCTCCCCCTCCTCCTCCTCCTCCTCCTCCTGCACTCGCACTGTGGTACTGACTGTTAGCTGTTACCTGGCTGCAGCTATTGGTGTCCAGTGACTCGGTTCTCTGCAGCACATAGTGCTGATCCCCTCCAGCAGCTGCCGCACCTCCTGGCAGCACATAGCGGTACCGGTAGCTGGGATCCAGATAGTGATACGTGAGCATAAACTGTGCGGGTGGAGGAATTATAACTGGCTGCTGTCTCAGTGCGATATTAGCCACATCCTCTGTGGACAAAGCGGGCCTATAGAAGCCCGGCTCATTCGCACTCGCCTCTGTTGGGGAGACGCCTTCTCCGTCACTTGGCGAGGTATTGGCATTTGCTTTCTTTCTCGCCGGCAAGCTGTGCGTCTTCCACTTGCCCTCCAGCAGCTCCCGCTCACGCAGATGCACTCGCTCCAGCTCGTTCATCTTCTGCTGCAACAGACTCTGCAGCTGTATATAGCGCATGTGCAGATCAACCTATACATAAGAACACATTTTCTTAGAGGATCGTCTACAGCATTTGACATGCTCGAGCTCACCTTTCTCACACAATCCTCGAAGAGCACAACCATTCGCATGCGCATATCGCATTTCTTGATAAACTCCACAATGGTCTTATGATCCGCCTTCTCCATATCGTGGCCATTGATGGAGAGTATAACGTCGCCTTCACGCATCCCAGCTCGATAGGCCGGTCCACCGTATTCCACATAGTCCACATACGTAATCATCTCCAGCTCTTCGTCGCATTTGTAGTGTATGCCGTAGCTCTGCAGTGTGAAGCCATACGAATCGTTTCTCTTCTCCACAATGATCGTGCGACGTCTGCGATCCTCGTCCGGCTTGGAGCCAGGCAGCAAACGCTCCGATTTATAGCGGCCCAAAATGTGAGTGGAGCGTGAAAGCTGCGAGTATACGGAGAGGTTACAAAGTGTTCAAGATATTGGATAGTAATAGGAGTACATGGGAGTGGATGTGTGAATGTCAGAAGGATTTAAGTCATAGAGGCGCTCTTGGAATAATCGGTGAGTCGATCTACTTTTGATTCCGCTCTTAGTTAGACTTTCAAAATACCTAAATGCCTTAGCGAAAAGCATCATCCATATATTAATTCATTAATATCATAACTCTATCAAATATATATAATTTATAAAGCTTAACTTAATCCTCATTAACCCTTCAACCCTTGGATAAATGCCGTTTCTTGTTTTCATTTTGAAGCGCTTTAAAAGGCGAAAAACTAAGCCATTTATGTCAACTCAAATGTCCTAATACTTTCTCTCCTTGTCTCGGTCTTTCAATATATATATAAATCTGTCTATTGCCTCCTCTCGCCTTCTCGCTCCCCGAAGCAATAAAGCTTTAATGAAAGGCCCAGTCGCTGTCTATTTAACTGTGCTGTCTGTGTGCGTCTTGTTTGCCTGCCATTGTTTCAAATCCTATCTCTTTTGCTTCCCCTCTCTCCCAGCGGCCATTTGACCCGTCTAAAGCCCAGTGAAAGTGTTAGCTTGAAGGAAGAACTCCTCATACCATATTCATGAAATACTTTTTTGTTAAAAGCCGTGACAGCTGGGCAAACATCATTTGGTTGTGGCGTTGTCTGCGGGCATTCGTTGTGCCACATTTGTGGCTGGCCATAGATGATGATGATCCCCAGGTGTAAACTACTATTCATACCCTGTAAGCTATGGGTGGACAGAAGGGCTTATATAGCTGTTGAGCCATGTCAAACACTTAGCTTGTCAAACTTATCTTTGTCTTTACGTACATACATATATAGATAGTACTGGGTATACAATAAAGCAAACTTATATACTATACCTAGCTTCTACTATATCATCTTACACTACCTTATAAACTTATATAGCGAGACTACCATTTGCGTTGTTCACTACTCGCATTTTCTTCATAAATATTAAATGCAATAGAGCGTCCAGAAAACACAGATGAAATGAAATTTCATTCTAAAGAGAAGTTAAAAGAAAAATAGTAAAACAAGTTTAAGCTTAAAGTTGCCCAAAGAAAACACTGAAAAGAAAATGCAAAAGCAACAACATATGAAAACCCAAAAAGGTCTATCCATGACAAACAGTTCCGGTTTGGGCTTCATTAAGCACAACACAAAAATCTCATAAAAAAACATAATTGAATTAATTTTGTGTGGGCGTAGCAAGAGAAGGGGAGAGAAGTAGTGGCAAGGAAGGCCAGGAATAAGCAGTGGGGGAGGAAGACCAAATATTACGTGGAGTGTGGAATAAAGAAAGATTGATGAATAAAAGGACGGGAGAAGGGAGGAGACGATAGAAGGCTAGAGGATAGAAAAATATATGAACGAAGAAGCTGTAATTATGTAGAAGAGAAAAAAATCCACAGGGGAGCAGGGCAGCAGAGCATAGGAACAGAGGAGCATAGGAGCACGTAGGAGCAGAATCGTTGAAAAAATAACAGTTAGCAAAGGTGAGCAGGAGAGATGGAGGTCGGCTATTTCCGTAACATTAAATTATTGAAGACTGATTTGAGCCGCTGCTTTGGTTTGGCTTTTGCTTCGCCAATTGTCTGGCCAAGCGTAAGCTTTGGCTATGGCAACGGACTAAAGGTTAAACAGCTGAGGCGGCTTTCAACCCCAGCTCGACCCACACCGAAGGGAAAAGCCACCACCAAGGCAAACATATATAAACACATATAGAAAGGGAGTGAAAGAGAAAGAGCTAAATTCACCACCCGCCGCCGCCGCAAGGCGATTTCAATTGAGCTGCAGGACAACACATTATGACTCAATAAGCAGCCAGCTGGCGTTGGAGGAGGGGGAGCTGGAGGACCAAGAGGACGAGGACGATGAGAATTTTGTACTTTGTCGACTTTTGATTTAATGCATATTAGTCACATTACCTGCGCATACTCAAGCTCCTCGTCGCTGGCATCGAGACTTTTGTGATGGTACTTTAGACGACCCAAGCTGCCCGTTCCATTCACGTAGTGGGAAGCCGTTGGCTGTTGGCTGCTAGCGGCGGCTGCTATCAGTGAGCCCACCGAGGTGGCATTGGAAACAGACATGGAGACGGCTGCAGCTGTTGTCGCCGCCGACGCAATGCTCTGGCGGCTCATGCTGTTCATGGTTTCGTTGTCTATTGATTTCTACACTCAATCATTTTGCTAGGTAGCCAAAAAGAAAAAAGCCCGACAACAGATACCGACAAAAACTACACAAATTATATCGCGTTTTATAAATAATAATAGATCTCCATATATATTAATAAACACCTGCGCAACAGCTCGCTTCAATCACCGACCAAGTTACAATTGCAATTAGTCATAAGAATTGACTAGCAAATGCTGCGCTACTATTTGTTTTGTTGAAAAGAAACTTTTTTCATATTCGTTTGTCGTGTGTGTTTCCGCTTCGTTTGTTCCACTTCCGTTCGAGCTTGGTGCCGTACTGAATGTGGCAGCGGCCAATGGGGAGTACGTGCAACCAGAATATTACCGTTAGTACTTATATTTATGGCACATGTTGACTGTCAGCCGTTCATGTTGCATATAGAAGGCAGTAGACATACCGTGCGCTCAAATTTAAATTCGCATGCGCAGAGTTGCCACCTAGAGAGAGCATAACAGTAACAGGAGCATGCACACTATGAGACGTTTGATTACGAGCAGCTGGTAGCACTCTCTAGAATTATCAAATGAAGTGTTCGGTTTCCTTTCTATTTGTTTATTAAGAGTTGCCACTTGGAGGAGGCAACAGCAGCAGCCTTAAATGGCAGCACCATATAGACTGACCGAATGAAACAATCGAAATCCTTTTTTCTTATTTGTGTTTATTAGAAGTTTATATGGTTCAATATATTGCTATTCAGCAAGCTCGCCACCAGGGACCAACTGCAATAGGTGGAATAATATAAATACTATATATGAGAAATCTCAATCATATGCTAAATTACTCACCATTGTAATGTTGTTACCATTTAGCAGTATCTGGTCGAGCTTTGTAATTCGGCGTCCATCGGGCGTATTTTCGTACTCTGTGACATCGTCTAGCAACATGTTGACGAAGTCATCAAAGCCCAATAGAGTGCCCACCATTTCCTTGTCGTTTTTCATGATGATGTGAATCCGCGAACCAATGCATTTATCCACCAGTTCTGCCGGCAACACGCTAAACGTTTTATATATGAAACAATACACGTATTTTGTTACTTACCCAATGGCATAAGTGTGGATATGTTAGCGGGCGGCGGCACAGCAGTCATTTTGAGGAATTTCAGTCAATAAACTAATTGGAAGTAACAAATACGCTTGCCGCACTTTATACGTATCTTATAATGTCAATTGCTTGCGATAATCCATGAAATATGAAGTATCGACTATCGCCAATAACGATTGCATATATATGTGTGGTGACTTTCAGACTATCGATAGGTTTCAAAAGCGTAGCTATAGCTGTCGAAAAAACAGCCGGTGTTTTGTGTTTGGTAAAATAAATAAAATGGCAACAATGAACGATGGTGAGCTATTCTCAGTTTATAAAATAAAACGTGTAACAGCTAATTGGTTTCTATGCAGAGGAGATTATAAAACAGCGTCTACTTATTGACGGCGATGGCACAGGCGAAGATCGCAGGCTGAACATGCTGTTGAAGCAGTTTCTCAAGTGGGCCAACTCCAAAAACGATTCGCCAGAGACCAAGTACAATTTACTATAAATAATGAAGTATTAAATATTAATAAGACTAAAATTTCAGTCAAATCATGTACGATCGTTTGATGGCACAGTTGGCGCAATGTCAATTTGCAGCACTGAAGAATGTATACACGTTACGGATGATCAAGGAGGAGCAGGAGAACTACGCGAAACTAGCTGAAAAACATAAAGAGAGCATCGAACTTGCCAAAGAGGAGATCGAGGCAAGCAAAAAGGAACTTATCATAGCTAAGGAAATACGCAAAAATAAAATGGAGTACGATTTGCTGGCATCGTTAATCGAGGAGCAGCCCGATCGCAAGGATACAGAGAAACAAATCGAGGTCATCAAAAAGGAAATCGACAAACTAACACAAAAGAAGCTAAAGATGGAGCACAAATTCCAGAAGCGTCGCAACGATTTCACACTTTTAATGTACACCATACATGAGCTAGAGCAGCAGCTGGAGGAGGAAAACAGCTCCGGGTCATCAGACTCAAGTGATAGCGACGCCGCATCCGAATCGAATGATAATAATGGCATCATGGAAGTCAGCGACGATGACGATGATGAACTAAATAATATCGTTACCACAAAATTCGACAGCAATCGAGGCAAATCGAAAGAAAACTCTGCCTCAACCGAAAGCTCCAAGGAGCCCATGACCATGTCAGTGGACGAAGATGCAGTGCTGGAGCTAAGCATCGAAAAGGATGACCACGATGTGGACGTTGCAGTGGCCAGTTAAACAAGAGTACAATTATATAATAGACCTACACAGTCATCGATGCGGGTTCCACTCCATATTTTAAGCGATCGAAGGCGTCGATGGTTCCAGCTTAAATGTAGAGAGCTGTTTAAGTAAAGATAGGTTGACAATGTTCACTCCTTAACGGTTAAAAAAAAAACGTTTATTCTTATACAAAAAAGACAACAGAAATCATAATCTAATTACAACAACCAAATCGATACTATCGACAGTTTATATAGTTCTAACTATATAGTAAATTGCTATTAACAAGATTTAAATGCTAGATCCGCAATGAGAGCCACATGATCTGAGGGGAATTTAACGGATGGTATAGCCTCATTCTCGCTCAACTGTTCTAGCGTGGGCAACGGCACAGATTGCAGGAGATCGAAACAGTCGTTTTGATAGAATATGTAATCCAAGCAGGCAGCGAATAGATTTGTATAGTTAGTATAAGGCGGAGTGCCACAGGCGGAGCTCATTAGGAAAGGCTGTCGAAGCTCCACATCTTCGACAGCTTCCTTTTCATTGCTGCGCCAATCCACAAAATCCTTGCCCACAAACTGCTCCGTCATCAGCTTATAGATGCCGCATTCCGGTACGCTATTGAAGTCGCCACAAAATATTAGACCAATATTTTGAGAAGTGATATTGCGCTCCTTTATGACTTGTTTGTAGATGTGCTCCACGAAGATGACCGAAAAGCCGATCTGTAGCAGTCGTATATGATCGGCATCTGGATGAAAGTATAAATGGGTGTTGGCCACCAAAACATAGCGACCAGTCTCCTTCACTTGCAGCAAAGACAATTGCAACGTAGTGGTTCGTTCGCAGATGCGCTTGGCTAGCTGCTCGTTGCTCTTAATTCTATTCCACAGCGGCGTAAAAACAGGCAGCGTGCTTATGTTATCACCCAGGTGCAGAACATAGTTCTTCACCAATTCAAATCTTGAGGTGCGATAGAATAGAGCAATACCTTCGGCGCAGGTTCCTTTGGGTGTCATGATGCCAGTAAAGCTGTGCAGTACGTGCTTTAGATCATGCTCAAAAATCTTCAAATCCACCTCCTGCAGGCACATGAGGTCCGCATTGTAGCCCAGCAGCTCCTTAATAAACAGCTGCTTGCGATAATCGATTTTAAGTGCATCCGCCGCACAATAGGGAAACAGAGTCTTACGCGCATAATCTCCATCAGCATAAAGATCGGCCAGCAGATTGTAGCTGACCACCCGTATTGCATTGGGATCACTTAAAGGCTGCTTAGTATATTGATGACGCTGTTCAAATGGACAGTCCGTGGGTCCTACCTGCACGGGTAATTTACTGATGCATTCTGTAGCTGGGCCAAGGAGACCCTGCTCGTTACCTGGCCTAATTACCAGCTTCAGATAATGACCAACGTCTGATGCAGAGGTCTGATAGATGAATCCTTCCGCACAGCGCTCCCAGGCGACCTTCTCATTAAATATACCATTTGCTGGCTTTACTGCCCTATACCATTCAGCTATACTATGCTCGCGGCTGGCGAACTCCAGATCAAGCTTTAATGGATAAACCAGAAAACCTGCTAAAATGGAGCTGGGCAATTGTACTGAATCAATCCAAGGCTGATTAAGCAGCACATCAAAGTTGGTGTCGTGTATTCGCAACTTCAATCCATCCGCCGAGCTCTTGAGCAGCTCTTCAAAGGTTACGCCCAGAATTTGTTCCTCGGAGCCTTCCCGACGGAACTCCACAACAATCTTATTAGGAATGACAGCCAACGGTGCCTCGACAGCTGCTGCTCCTTTTAGTTTCTTCTTACTCTTTTTGGTGAGCTCCTTTTCAACATTGTTGCGTATGCGTAGGAGCGCTTCATCCACGCGCTCGCTCATGCGTCGACAAAAGTTAAAGCTGCGATCCAATTTAAGCTCCTGGTTGGCGTAACGAAATGTAATGTGAAGCTCTTCTGTGTTTTGTGCATTGCGGAAATAAACTTTGTCCATGGCGACGGCTGTGCTATGCGGCCGTAAACTACGTAATGAAGTCGAAAGTGCAGTTCCTCGCAATTGTTGATAAACTAATGTGTGTAGCGAACAAAAATGAAGAAACTTTCCAATCATTGCCGGCGTGCTGCACTCTGTTAAGTTAACATACAAATGTTACGGCGGTTGAATTGAAAACAGGATTTAAGAAAATAGTGAATTAACAGATAATAAATTTGAGCTAATAACTACTTGTTGTACTGTTTATGTCATTTTGCTTTATAAGGAGGTTTACTTATTTTAAGCTGGGGAAATGTAAATAATAATCAATCGATGTCATATACTCGCAGCTATCGAGCTGTTAACTATCTGTTATTTTATAGAACTAGTTCATTAACTAATTTGTACAGTTTATCGGTCGTGAACTGGTAGCAAACGTTTGGACACAAGTCGGATGCAAATATAAAATCGCACGCCACAACCTACAAGTTAAATTTGTAATAAAATTAACTAGGTAACACTGCATGCCCAAGCTACAATCCATCATACACAATGACGAGTGACGACAAGAGGTAGGGTATAAATATAAAATTATATATTAAGTAAAAGTTTGTGAGGTTATGTGTGTGTGTGTGTGAGAAATCTGTGTTGTGTGTATGTATATTAATTTAATTTTTTCAAGCAGTTACGACTCCAGCGACAACAGCGAGGCCGAGGAGCGACACGCCAAGCATAAGAAGTCTAAAAAGCATAAGAAACACAAAAAGTCTAGCAGCAGTGATAAGGTGCACAAAAAACACAAGAAATCAAAAAAGCGCCATCAGCGTCACAGCGAATCTTCTAATGCATCCGAGAAACAGCAGCTCATACGAAACAATGTAGCGACTCAAGGTCTGAGTAGCAAATTCACTGAGTTGATGCAAGCCAGTCGTGAGCGTAGCTCAAGACTGACGCCCAATGGCGCCGATTTTCGTGTTGTCAAACCAAATACAGATCCATGTAGCTTGGTTGAAGAGATTACCAAGACCATACAGAACAAGGTGCGGCCTGTACTTGAAGTGGCCACATCTGGTAGTGAGAGTGATGTGTAGGTATTGAACATATATAAATGTGACGCGTAACTCATAGATCATATGTATTCTAGCCCCATTGACGTAGCCAGTCCTGTGTTGATGCCAGATAAGCTCGAGGATGAGCTAAATTTGGAGGAGCTAATGCGACAAAAGGCTCTTCTGCAAGCACGCTTGGGTGCCTACATGTCTGACACTGAAGGCGATGAGAGTCGTCCCAATTCGTTGCAGCTCAAGCGTCAATTGCAGCAACCCCATCAGCCACAGCAACCCGTAGTTGCAGCTATCGAGGCGCCGAAGCGTAGGCCGAACTCGCAGTCTGCACTGCAGCTGGCAACTGCAACTAGTAAACATGCTAATAATAAACAGTCTAACATCAATAACTCAAACGAACCCGATGTTATATTATTGGATGATTCTAGTGGTAGTCAGCGTACGCCCTCGCCCACACCAGAGAAGCGAAGACGACAATCATCGCCCACGGTCCCACAAAGAAGTCGGCCACAACAGCAGCGGGACTCGCGTGATCGTCGTTCGCTCCGAGATCAACGAAGTCGCACGCCTCGCCGACGCAGTGAGCAACAGCTACAGCAGCAGCAGAGACGTCATCACCAAGAGTACAACAGGAACATGGAGGATCTACGACAGGAGATCAATCGTGATAAGCAGCGAGAGAGACGCGAACAAAGTCGTGATCGTGAAAGGCGACCAGATAGAGATAATCGACAGCAGCAGTCAGAGCGTGGAGGTAGGCAGCGCGAGCGTGAGCGCGAACGAGACCGTGATCGTGATCGCGATCGCTGGCAACGTCCACGTTCGCATAGTCGTAGTAAGTTTGAATCAGATAGAAGGCGAGAGCGTGAACGTCAGCTGGAGCAGGATCGGGGCGGTGAGCGTGGCGCAGGATCCGGACGTGGAGCACGCTCTGGCAATGGTGTGGGCGCTGCCGATCGCGATCGCTATAAAGGCTCTTTAAGCGAGGGGCAGAAAATGCACGAAAAGGAGAGCAGCGACGAGGAAACCAGTCTTGACATAGATATCAACGAGGACGAGGATGATGAGGAGCGTATCATTGAGATGCGTCGCAAGCAACGTGAGGAGCTGGTCAAGGTGAGTCCAATGCAAATAAATATAGCTCCTATTATAGATACCTATTCCATTTCATTCCTAGAAACTGGTTACCACGGAGGGCAAGTCGTGTACAACCAGCCCGACGCCTCGCAAGTCAAATTCATATGAATCGAGAAGCATTTCACCCGTCTCCTCAAAGCCAGAACAGATGCAGCATTCGCCAACGATTGAAAAAGAAGAGCAGCCGCCTGCTAAGCCCGAAGCTTTCGATGCAAATGCTTCGAAGAACAGCACAGTTAAAGAGAAACGCAACGAATGGGACATGTTTGCCGATCAGGATGTTGATTCAAATTTCGATGTGAGTCGCAGGATTGTAAATGTCGAGCAGGCAACTGCTTAAGCACAAGGTTACTCAATCACTCTCTGTATTTATAGTCCCCTAGTACGATAGTGCACAGTAAGCATCAAATTGAGAATCCTGCTCTAACTGACAATTGGGACGATGCGGAGGGCTATTATCGTGTGCGCATTGGTGAGGTACTGGACAATCGGTACCTCGTCAGTGGCTACACAGGACAAGGCGTGTTCAGCAATGTGGTGCGCAGCAGGGATCAGGCGCGTGGCTCGGCCAATGTGGCTATCAAAATTATACGCAACAACGAGATCATGTAAGTTCGATATCATCAATAGTTACATTTCATTCTTTATTTATTTTGTATGTATGTCCTTAATGCCCTATGTCCAGGCATAAGACAGGTCTGCGTGAGCTGGAAATCCTTAAGAAACTCAACGATGCTGATCCTGATGATCGTTTCCATTGCCTTCGCTTATATCGACACTTTTTCCACAAACAGGTAAGGTGTCTCAAAATATTCTGAAAAATCAATTAATAACCCTCGGAACTCTCTGTGCGTAGCATCTTTGCATGGTGTTTGAGCCGCTGGCCATGAATCTGCGCGAGGTGCTCAAGAAATATGGCAAAAATGTTGGCCTTCACATAAAAGCGGTGCGCAGCTATACTCAGCAACTGTTCCTCGCTCTTAAGCTGCTGAAGAAGACGGGCATATTGCATGCGGACATCAAGCCCGATAATATTCTAGTTAATGAGAATAATTTAATATTGAAGCTGTGCGATTTTGGCTCTGCCTCGGCCATCAGTGAGAATGAAATAACGCCTTATTTGGTATCACGTTTCTATCGAGCACCTGAAATAATATTGGGCATACCCTATGACTATGGCATTGATACGTGGTCAGCCGGTTGCACTATCTACGAACTATATACGGGCAAGATATTGTTCAGTGGCAAGAGCAACAATCAGATGCTCAAGTTCTTTATGGATGTAAAGGGCAAGATACCCAATCGCATTATACGTAAAGGACAATTCAGAGAACAGCATTTTGATCAAAGCTGTAATTTCCTCTATCACGAAATAGACAAATTAACGGAGAGGGTAAGTACAGGGATACATTTGGATATGTATATGGGTAACTAATTAAGCTCGAATCTCATTGAATTATTCAGGAAAAGATCGTCGTGATGCCTGTGGTGAAGCCTACCCGTAACTTGCAACAGGAGCTAATCGCTGATCAAAACTTACCCGATGATCAGCATCGGAAGGTGACACAGCTCAAAGATTTGCTGGAGAATATGTTTGCCTTGGACCCAGGCAAACGTATATCGCTAAATCAGGCACTGACGCATCCCTTTATACAGGAGAAAATGTAGCTCCAAACAGCACAGAGAGCGACACAATAAACGTAATTCAATTATTTGTAGACTATAAGAAATTACGTTAGAAGAAGTTTATCGAGTTATTATTATCACCCGAGCTACAAAACCACACACTCAGCTATCTTTCTATATATATAAATCCTTATATATCTTGATTATATTGATTGTAAGCATATGTACATAATGTTCAGTGGTTCGGCCGAATTGTTATTTGTGTGTGCGTGCTTACACGAACTTAATATATATAAAACTAAGTAATACATTATATATATATATGTATATGCATGTACTTCAGTTACTACTACACACACACACACACACACACACACACAGTTTCGCAATTATATAGTGTGGTATATATACATTATAACATCTAGCTGCAGTTGACTCTCTATCAGAAACTGTTATTAATATTTGATACCATTTCAGTGGACCTCTGCTGATCTATAAAGAAATGGAATCGAGCTGCGCAACTGGTAATAATTTATTTTTGGGCTCACAACAGTTAAAAAAAAAAAAAAAGAAAAAAAAACATTTTTGGGCCAAATTTCTATATTATTTTTACCAACCCCCATTCGGCTTATGTTAAACTCTCAGTTTTAATGCTGTTTGTTTTCTTTGAACTTTGCAGCTAATTCGGCCGAAATTGTGGAAACTGCGCGTCTTGAAACTTTGACACAATTCCACGTCCGGGCGTAAGTTGTGTTTCCTTTTGAAATCGCGTGTCTTACTGAGAAACATTTCTCTTTCTCTCTCTCGTGTTCTGTTTCTAATTCGACAGGTATACCAGGAGGGGCGAGGATTCCTCTTGCGAACGAGCCACAGGTAAAGTAAATAATGGATTGAATTTGTTGCTTTTGCTTGAAGTCTGTTTAGAGACTATTTCGGGTGAAGATGATGCAATAGAGCAGCTATAGGATGTTACCTCATAATTTTGCAATAATATAGTCAGCATTTATTAGACTAGAAAATTAGCTTACAAAATTGTTTAATACATTTGAGAATGAATTCCCAAATCTTAAGTCTGACAGAATTGAACAACCTTTTTAAGTGCGTA
>NW_022045860.1:2211642-2234958 GCF_001654015.2 Drosophila navojoa | reverse complement strand
ACTCGAATACGCCCACAGAGCGTTCGGCTGAGTGCAGTGTGCCACAGCAGAGCACGATAACTTGGCCATAGGGATCGATGCGTCCTTGTACACCAGAATGCGATAAGTTAGGATTGAAGTAGAGGCCAAATGTTTGCTTAGCCTTGACTAAGCATTCGAGCACCTGCTCAGCGCTGCAACATTTAAATTCGCTGGCTCCATCATCCGCAATGACTTTCATCTCCAGAGCTGCATCGCTCCAGAGATCGGACAGAATTAAACTATCACAATTATACTTGTTGAAGAACCATTCAACAAATTTGCGTGCCATCAGATGTATTGGGTAGTCCTGTACGTTAGCTATCTGCACTAAGGGTGTGTCCGCATGAGTGGAGTCCGGAGCTTTTGAAACTTCCCTATTT
Organism: Drosophila navojoa; assembly: GCF_001654015.2. Next base: position 2,234,557 of record NW_022045860.1, on the reverse strand, counting down.
AACTGTTTGTCCCAATACTGGATTATTTTCATAACCAAATCGGCTTTTGTGAAGTCTGTTGAGGTGCCAGGTAAACGTGAATTCAGGTATCTAAATAACAGATCTCTTGTGATATGCCGCTTATGTAGAAGTTTGTGTATGTCTCCGACCTGTGTTATAACGTAACCTAAAGCCTCTGTGAGGGAGAGAAAATTTGTTCACCATTGTTCGTAAAATTGTATTTTTTGTTTTTACCTTCGGGCTCATCTATGCTGCATACATTTTTTGTTACACTCCTTGCCAGTTGCAGAAGCACGGGTATATTTGTTTCATTACACAATAGATCGCGCAATCCTGAGCGATGTTGTTCCGATATGGACATGTTATTAATAGCAATTGTTAATATTTAGAAGAAAAGCATTTCCAAACATTTGTCGTTTGCAAGCCAGCTGAGACACCGCTTAAAGTGTGACCATAATCACTTATAATCAGAATAACTTTTTTGCACATTTATGTGCACACTGGTTGATAGTGCTGTAAAATGTGCATATCATAATTAATTACAAACTAAACGCAATTAATTTTGTATTTAATTTGCACGGTTTTAATAAACTTAATTTTACAAGACTAACAACTGAAAAGGTCTTATATTTGGTTATATATACTAGTCACGCACTCATCCCTGCATAAACGCCGATTTTCTTGATTCGCTATCACACGCTGATTCGCAATAAATATTTACGTTTTGCAAAACGGGTTTTTATAGGTATCGGGTACATAGTACAAATAGCTTTGCCACTAACCGAGGGGCTGGGCCTTATCTCTTATCGTAATCGTGTACGACAAAAATGTCTGCCACAATCGAACAACAGTTGTAAAGCCAACAAATTTCGCTGGTTTATTTAGTGTCTGTGCATACGTAACTCAAGGAAAAGGAAAAGTAAGGAAGGAAAAGCTTGGACAATGGATACCGGCAGCGAGTCAGCGGATGTAAACATGAGTGGTCCCTTTATTGGCGCCATCGATGAGGGCACCACATCGGCACGGTTTATGATCTTTCGGGCAGGCACCGATGATATTGTTTGCTACCACCAAATCGAGGTGCCGTCCATTTTTGTGAAGGAAGGTTGGTGTGAACAGGATCCACGGGTCATTACCAACACTGTCAACGAGTGCATTGAGGGGGCATGCAAAAAGCTCGTTGCACTAGGTGGCAATGTCAAGGTGAGCATTATTTTACGACATTCATGGAAAGGGTTAGACTTATATGAAAAGCAAGCATCACGACTAGGCGTACCTTATTAAAACGATCTTTTATTGACAAACACATGGACACGTATAGAGTAAGGATTATGCTGATGCTTTTATGCAACAGTTACGCAGGAAGGTGCGATAGATTTCCGCCTCGTCAATGCGCTCCTGGAGCGTGCGTGGTGGCAGATTCTCAACTCGCTCGTCCAGCTTCACATAGATTTGATCGTTGTGCCCGAAGTCACCATTGCGACGGGGCATAACATGGAAGTGTACGTGTGGCACTGTCTGACCGGCATTGGCGCCATCCTGCACGGTGACGGTCGCTGAGGTGGTGCCATAGATAGTCTCTAGCACTCGTTGCACCAGGCAAACAGTGGCAAATAGATCCGTCACCTCTGCACAGTTGAGTCCATTGAGCCGTGGCGTAATCCTCTTCGTGGAGACCAGCACGTGACCCTCGACGACGCAGCGCAAGTTGGTGAAGGCCCAACAGTGCTCGGACTCGTAAAATATGGTTCGCTTGTCCACGGTGTTGTTTGCAAAGGAGCGATCCTCTCCATACTCCGCACTGGATGGACTCAGATTGAAGGCGGTCAAGCTGTAGATGTCGTTGCGTCTATGCTCGAAGCATGGCATGCTCTGGTATATCTTAGCCAGTTGCGACAAGTCGATCTCGGCTATACCTACGGCTAGCTTTTCCTCGCCGCCACAGTCCGCAAGAACGACGCCCCATGGATTGATTATCATGGCGTGACCCCAGCTCTGGCGTTTCTTATTATGCCAGCCTTGCTGTGCTGCAGCGATCACAAAGCACTGGGTCTCAATGGCACGAGCACGAAGCAGAATCTCCCAGTGGGCTTTGCCCGTCGCATGGGTAAAGGCTGCCGGATAGGTGAGCACCTGGGCGCCCAGTTTGCGAAGCAGCAGTGCGGGCTCTGCGAAGCGCAGGTCATAGCAAATCTGCAGACCCACCTGACCAGCCGGCGTGGCCACTGGTTTCTCTAAGCGCTCGCCCGGTGCCACTGTATCCGACTCGCGCAGGCGTATCTCTTTTGTTGTCGCATCGAAAAGATGCAGCTTGCGATAGATGGCCGCCACCTCACCCAGATCGTTGAGCACGACGTGCGTGTTATATATCCTTTGCTCCGCTTTGTCATCTGATGTTGTTGTGGATGCCTTTAACTCGTGTATGCCGCCCAGAGATAACCACATCTGGTGACATCTGGCCAGCTCCTTGTATTTGGCCATCAGCGGTCCGTCCAGCGACTCGACCAGCTGAAACGTCTCGCTGCGATTCTCACCAACAAAATCACAGCATTCCGGCAGGAAGAGCATTTTAGCTTTTTTCTGAGCTGCAAGCAAAACTAGCTCTTCCACTTGCTGCAAATTGCCGGCTTTATCGTTCGTGGACTGCATTTGGCCAACGGCCACAATGCTCGGGCCACCGATGGCTAAGCCGCCACTCGGTAGAGCTGACATAATGCGCAGCTGCTGTTTGTTTCTGCCGCTGTTGCTGATTCTGATTATCGGGACGACACTTCGACTGAAAATTTTGACTATGTTTGACATCGAGACGAACAAACAAAAGGCCGATCGAAACTTAACAAGTGTTACGCAGTTAAATTTAGTATATTGTGTACATATATATTTCTCTTATCAGCTGGTTTTTGTCGTCTTCATTTTTCTGTTGATTGGGCGTCTAGTGCTGCCACATCGCTACAAATGGAGAGCACAAAACGGAATGACTAATTTTGAAATACTTGCTTCATTGGAATGCAAAATCTTGCACAACACTGGCAGCTTCACTGCTTTTGCACTTGTCTCTATTCCCTTATCAGCCGTTGGGTCATTATATTTTGTTTATTGTACAGTATTGCCATCCTTTATATTTCCATAGTCATTTAGTGCTGCCGTACAGTGCAAAACTTGAAACTTAGTTTCGCGCCAAGGGCTTGGATTCCAGAAAGTGAAGAGTTATTTAAAGGTCAAAAAACAAATTTATAAAACTATAATATTTTGTAATTTATACTTGCTATAATTAAGTATTTTTTAATTGTAAACATTCGTATTTTCAGGACATTTTGGCAATTGGCATTACCAATCAGCGCGAGTCTACATTGATTTGGGATAAGAATACAAGCGAGGCGTTGGTAAATGCCATTATTTGGCTGGACAATCGAACCACCAGCACTGTGGAGGATTTGCTTGAGACAATACCGAATAATGCGCGCAACATTAACTATTTGCGACCATTGTGTGGCCTGCCGCTTTCGCCATACTTCTCGGGCGTTAAACTGCGCTGGCTGAGGGATAATGTGGCGACTGTGAAACGGGCAATGGATGCAGGCGACGCCATGTTCGGCACCATTGATACATGGCTGATGTACAATCTAACGGGTGGCGTGAACGGAGGCGTGCACAAGACGGATGTGACTAATGCATCACGCACTATGCTAATGAACATCGAGACGCTGCAATGGGATGGAAATCTGCTGAAATTCTTCGGACTGCCAAGAAGTATTCTACCAGAAATCTGCTCCAGCGCCGAGCATTTTGGCGTCATTGCTTCGGGTTCGCTAAAGGGCATACCCATCACAGCGGATTTGGGTGATCAGCAGGCTGCGCTGGTGGGCCAACAGTGTCTGTCCAAGGGTCAAGCGAAGGCCACCTATGGCACCGGTTGCTTTTTGCTGTACAATACGGGTCCATCAATAGTTCATTCCCAGCATGGATTGCTCACAACGGTGGGCTATCAACTAGGTCGCAAGGCCACGCCCTATTATGCCCTGGAAGGCAGTGTGTCCATTGCTGGCGCCGCCTTCAATTGGCTAAGAGATAATATTGGCCTTATACAGAACACGGGCCAGATCGAGACGATGGCCAGCATGGTGGATAACTCTCTGGATGTTTACTTTGTGCCCGCGTTCAATGGCCTGTATGCACCTTATTGGAATCAGGATGCAAGGGGCGTGCTATGTGGCCTGAGTGAGGAGACAACCAGTGAGCATATTGTAAGAGCTACGCTGGAGGCTGTTTGCTTCCAGGTGCGCGACATACTTGATTCCATGCACAAGGATTGCAAAATACCACTCGCTAAGCTGATGGTCGATGGCGGCATGACTGTCAATAATCTGTTCCTTCAGCTGCAATCGGATCTGGTTGGCATTCACGTGCTGCGCGCCAAGATTGCGGAGACCACAGCGCTGGTAGGTTGACTCATTGACCGAAACCTCATTCTGGACAGTTTTTGATTACTTCTTTCATCTCTTCCAGGGAGCTGCAATGGCTGCCTATAAGACCATTGCTCCACAGTATAATATGGAAGGCCCGTTGTCAAAATCGGATGAACGCGATGTTGTAAAGCCGAAGATCAATTCCACGGAACGCAATTTGCGTTACCAGAAATGGAAGATGGCCATCGAGAGATCTCTGAACTGGGAGACCTCCTCGCTTGTTCAAGGCGAACGCGAATCCTTTGATGGCGTCTAAGTTGCGGCAGCTTCCAAAAGCATAACCATGGCAAATTGTATTTAATTCAATAAAATATTGTTTTGTTGTTGAAATTGAAGCAAATTATGCTGTACAGGAGGTCTAAATGAAGACTCTCCGTCGAGGAACTACTCAGTAACAACAATATCTATAAGAAGCAGACGACCTGAAAGGGTAGCTGCTAATGCATTCGAGTTGCTGTTCTCCTTTTTTGGCAGACGTATAAATGGTATGTTATAATTTATGTGTTCGTTATATTTCGATAGTGTATACAAAAAGTTCGGTTTCAAAACGTACAAAGCCTTGCTTCGAGAGGGTGCGTGCAGCTAAGATGGCAGTGTATAAACTCCAACCCTTGGGGTCGATCCCTACACGTGTTCATCAACGATGCCGGGTGGAGCATTTGCTGCGGCTGCATGATCCTGCTCGTTTAGCACGACGCCGCCGGCGGCTTCATCCACAGCAACAACAACATCAGCCGCCACGCCCGCACCAACCAGGCCAACAGCAGGTGCAGCCAGATCAACATGAGCATTCACGACAGCTATGGCGGGCGGTGGAATGGGATTGCCACCTAGAGAGTGAATACCACATAGTTATCAAGCATATAGATGGGAAGTCGCGCTAAGTCGTACTCACTTGCATCTAGTTCCAGAGGCGGATCGGCATTCGCCTCGGCGAGATTCGTAACAGACTTGGACTTAACGCACTGGAAATCGACATGACGGCTTTTGGCTTCCTCCTTCTCCCACGACATGTGTATGAACGGACGCTGAACGTAACTATAAATGACTTCAGCTCGGCCGCCAGGACGTCGACGTATCTTCTCTTTGTGTGTGGGATAACCCTCAATGCCGCATCGTATTTTCTTCAATCCTCGATCTTTCATCACCTGCTTGGCCACATCACGGTTCTCGATGTACTTGAAGAAACGATGCATGGCAGTGCTGTGCACAGCTGCAGATAGCGAATGATGAGAAATAAAACATATTTATATGATATTTATGGCATACTCTGGCAATACTCCTCGCCCATTTGCGGGGGGAATTCCTCATCCCAGTCGACCATGTCGTCATCGAGCAGTACTACGACATGGCACTCGCGATCGCCGCGCTGTGCTGAGGCAACCATTAAAGGCAATATCAGATCCTCAAGAAAGACTTCGAACTGCTGGCGGGCTCCCTCGTTGCTCAGCTCATGAAGCAGGCCTCCTTTTTGGTGTAGCACAGAGAGATCAAGTAAAAACAAACGAGAAAAGCAAGAAACGGGGGACGGCACTTGACTAAGAGACGCCCAGCTGCAGCAGCAACAACATACTCACTTAGATTCTGGCAGCGCACAGTGGTCGCGTCGAAGGGTATTAGCAGATAGTCGCATGCTTCCTTCAGCTCAGGCACCGATACAGTGGGCGGACAGCGAATAACTCCACTTTTGTAATACTCCAGTATAGAACGGAATACCAAGTGAGATATGCCATCCGCTAATTCATATTCACCGCGCTCATTGGGATGTACAAATTGAAAGCCTGTGCCAAACATCGTTCCCAACATGGTATTGGGATGTGCAGTGAGCAGAGTTTGCTCCACTGTGAAGCGTACGCCATCCACCAACATCGATATGCGCTCCGGTGGACCCAGACGCACTGCAGCAGCTGCTGCTGCAGCGGCGGCCGCGGCTGCGCTGCTTGTCGTTGGTGTCATCGACTTGTCATGTTTCGAAATCGCACCACTACTCACGCTCATAGCGGTGTGCTGCTGTCTCTGCATGTAGGTGCTGCTGCGACTGCGATTCTTTAGGATGCGCCTACGACGCTCCTCGGCAGCCTCTAAATTCTCTTCGATGCTGCTGCTGTCACTGTATGTATCCTGTTGCTGTTGTTGCTTTTGCTTATTATTGTTGTTATTGTTGCTATTACTACCACTACTATTGGAATTTGGAGTTGTTGACATTTTTCAGGAATTTTTATTCGCACTCGACCGAACAAAAAAAAACGTTTGTTCGAGAACTTTATTCCAGCAAAGTGCAGACAAAGAAATGCATTTGCACTAGCACAGCTTCGTGTGGACGGTTTCACCAAAGTGCTTATCGTTTGCTTTAATCTGTAAGTCGCAATAACTATTTGCCAGCGAGTATCTCCTTACATTATTTTATGATGTAAAAAAATTTGTGCGAACTGTTTTTTGCGCTTCTGTATATTCTCTTCGTTTGCTGTTTTTTTTTTTTTTTTTTTTTTTTTTTTGGTGGTTGACAGTTATTCGATAACAAATTGCCAGTGACATCGGCGCGACCATCAAAGGTTCATTTATGATAAGTCGACAACAAGCGACATAATTAACAACAACACAGAAACAACCAAATATTTAAATACTTTGACTTCTCAAACATTGACTTGCTTAGCTCTCAATAAATGTAAGCATTTAATATTATTTTATTGTGCGCGGTATTGGTTCCGCGAACCAAGGATTGAAGCTGGTTTCGATAAGTAAAAGAACGAACTAACAAAAGCAGAGAGCCGCTATCGATAATCGATTCCGGTACAGCTCTAATAATCGATAAGCCGAAAAGCAAAATGGCAGACGTAGAAAAGGAAACCGAGAAGAAAATCTTGTAAATAATCCGTAAAAAAATTGCATATTTGTCGCAAACATTATGCCAATTGCGCGAAACGCGAGTGCATAATAAATGTAATGTGCAGTTTGTGTGCTAGATCTATTTCAACGACCACAAAGTGCTCGCGTGTGTGTCTGCGGCGGCAAAAGCAAAGCCCAGAGTAATATATCTCAATCGAAATTCGCTCGAACGCGACAACCAAAACAGGCAGCAAACAAAGCAACAAATGTGGCGACAATGCCAACCAGCGGGCACGGGCATAATTTCGCATGCATTCTTAAAATGTGCAATTTGCAAAAACAAATAATATTACTACAATAAAAAGTAAGAAAAAAAAAATAGGTGCAAAAACGTCGAATCGAATGTGAATGAAAGAGGGGGGAGCAGTGAGCTGAAGAGCGGATGAGACGTTTGCACAAAAGCTGACGGCTGCAGCACGCACGGTCACTTCCATCTCGCTCACACCAATGCCGCGAATGCGCGCGCCCTTAAAACGAGCGTGCGAGATAGATGGATTTTTTGGGATGGCATTTAATGTGTTGTTTGCGTTACACAGCAGTCAGCTTTTGTTATGCCACACGCGTTTTGATATTTTCCTTTTTACTGTCAGTTTCAGGTTTTTTTCTTCTCTTTTTTGTGTATTTTTTGTGACGAAAAGCGCATAGAAAATGTACAAGAAAAAAGTTTGCAAATCGAAAATCGGTTAGTCGCAAATATAATTTAACTGTGTTCTTTTCGTTTAGGCGGGCAGTGAACAAAATAATAGTGTAAGCTTTTGCATACACTCATACACACACACAGAGACAAAGTGCGTGCAAAAACAAAAGTAGTGAAGCAAACGGTCGAAGAAACAGAAATCGAAGGAGGGGGAGCGGTAGCGCGCATCTATTGCTTAGAGCAGTGCATTGCACAGACTGCAAAGTGGCGGCGCTACTCGGGATTAGTGCTGGTGCAGCGGCAGCGGCGTCCATGTTAAACGGGCGGCAGCAGCAGCAGCACAACAACAACAAGAACTATAATTACAACAATAACAATAACAATTCAATTAACAACAACAACAAACAGCAGCGGAGCTCGCAACAACTGCAACAACAACAGCCGGCGGTGTGGCTGTGGTGTCGCCAATTGTGGCCTTAAGCATGTAGTAAGAAATGTCCATAATAAATTGCATCACTTAATTAACAACTGCCCTTCCTGCACCTCCGTTCAACCCATCCATAGGTCGCAGTTGAGCAAGAAAAGCGGGCGGTCTAAGTAGCACAAGTCGAACCCCTGAGCGCAGGAGGTTCCACAAGGCAAAACCAATAAAATATATACACACACCCACACAAACAAAGAGAAACAACACACAAATGAAAAATGTCACAAAGAGGTAAGCGCGGTAATCAGCAGCAGCAGCAGCAGCAACAGCTGCAGCAGCAGCCGCCGCAACAGCAGCAGCGACAAGACGTTGAGCCGCAGCCGCCGCCCACAAAGCGACGAAAAGGACGGCCGCCCAATGGAGCACCGGCGACAGCAACAGCGTCATCAACAGCAGCAGCAACAGCGACAACATCAACAACAGCAGTTGCTGCTGCAGCAACAGTTGCTGTCAGCGACCAACCGTCAATATCGAAGCTGCCGAGCAAGGCCAAATCGGCCAGCAAAAGTAAAGCGCAAAGCAACAGCAACAATAATAGCAATAGCAACAACAACAGCAACAACAATAACAGCAGCAACACCTGGCAAGCGCGCTCCGTGGCCGATATCAAAATGTCGAGCATCTATAATCGAAGCTCAACCGAAGCGCCAGCTGAACTGTATCGGTAAGTCCAAGAGAAATCAGTATATAAATATAAATCTATAAAACTTACTTCTAATATGCCCTTATTTTTTGCTCTATTACAGCAAGGATCTCATTAGCGCAATGAAATTGCCAGACTCAGAGCCATTGGCCAACTCCGAGTATCTGATTGTAACTGATCAATGGAAACAGGAATGGGAGAAGGGCGTACAGGTGCCCGTCAATCCCGATTCGCTGCCCGAGCCGTGTGTCTATGTGCTGTCCGACCCAATCGTATCGCCAGCGCATGACTTTAAACTGTAAGAAATTGGTTAAACCAAAGATATTCCTATATATGTATAGGTAGGGAGTACTACGTTCATATATTTTCATTCTTATTGCAGTCCAAAAAATCGTTTCCTGCGCATCACCAAAGACGAACATTACTCGCCGGACCTGCATTGTCTGACGAATGTTGTTGCACTGGCGGAGAACACATGTGCCTATGACATCGATCCCATCGATGAGGCTTGGCTGCGATTATATAATGCCGATCGTGCACAATGTGGAGCATTTCCCATTAACGAAACGCAGTTCGAGCGGGTCATCGAGGATCTGGAGGTAGATTGTTATACGATAAAGCTAAAAATCTTGACCAATGCTCGATTATCTCTTGACTAGGTTCGCTGCTGGGAGCAAATCCAGGTCATACTTAAGAAGGAGGAGGGTCTGGGCATTGAGTTTGATGAAAATGTTATATGTGATGTTTGTCGCTCGCCCGACTCCGAGGAGGCCAACGAAATGGTATTCTGTGATAATTGCAACATCTGTGTGCATCAGGCTTGTTACGGCATTACAGCGATTCCATCAGGTAACAGAGAAAGAGAGAGAGAGAGTGAAACATTCCCGGGATCTTATACTAAACCCCCACATTCACAATTGCTTTCCAGGCCAGTGGCTTTGTCGCACTTGTTCGATGGGCATCAAGCCAGAGTGTGTGCTTTGTCCCAACAAGGGAGGCGCCATGAAATCTAATAAATCGGGAAAACATTGGGCGCATGTCTCTTGCGCCTTATGGATACCAGAAGTTAGCATTGGCTGTGTCGATCGAATGGAACCGATAACGAAAATCTCAAGCATTCCTCAAAGTCGTTGGGCATTGATCTGTGTGCTTTGTCGCGAGCGTGTGGGCAGCTGTATACAGTGCTCGGTGAAGACGTGCAAGACGGCTTACCATGTCACCTGTGCGTTTCAGCACGGCCTGGAGATGCGCGCCATTATCGAGGAGGGGAATGCCGAGGATGGTGTGAAGCTGCGCTCCTATTGTCAAAAGCATAGCATGAGCAAGGGCAAAAAGGAGGGTGCGCACGCATCGCATACATCGGCATCCAGTTGCATGCAAAAGCACAACAACAAGTTCTCGTCGAGCAGTGGGCATGCTGGCGAGGAGGGGCAAACAGCAGGTGCCAAAGGCGAAGATCACCGGAGACGCAAAAACCATCATCGGAAGAACGATATGACCTCAGAAGAGCGCAACCAGGCGCGTGCGCAAAGATTACAGGTGAGTTATATATAACAGTTTATATTGCTAGATTGATAGCAGTTATATATGTATATATGTCTATATGTTTGTATGTATCATCATTATTCAGGAGGTCGAAGCGGAGTTTGATAAACACGTGAATATCAATGATATTAGTTATCATTTGTACGATGTGGATGAGGACGCCATTGAGGCCATTTATAATTACTGGAAACTGAAGCGTAAGTCGCGACATAACCGTGAGTTAATTCCACCTAAATCGGAGGATGTGGAGATGCTCGCACGCAAGCAGGAGCAACAGGATCTCGAGAATCACAAATTGGTTGTACACTTACGTCAGGACTTGGAGCGCGTGCGTAATCTGTGCTATATGGTCAGTCGACGTGAGAAGCTGTCGCGTTCGCTGTTCAAGCTGCGCGAGCAGGTATTCTACAAGCAGCTCGCTGTGCTGGACGATGCAGTTGTGCAGCGGCAGCAACAGCAGCAGCAGTCGGGAGCAGCGGACAACAGCAAGGAGCGGCCCGCATTGGACACAGATGCCATACTCTATGCAAACGATGGACCCACTCTCTACGATCGGTTCTACAGCTCGGATCAGCTAACTGTGCCGGCACAGTATCAGAGCTTGGAATATATATTGGAGCAGCTAAAGGGTAAGAAGCAGGCACGTGGACGCGCCTCTCAGTCGCCCAACAAGCGCAAGCAGCAGGCGGCGGCTAGCAAGGGCTCGCCCAAAAAGAAACTCAATAATGGTGCAATAACTACAACAACAACAACAACTACAAACACAACAACAGCAACAGCAGCTGGAACAATAGCTAACAAAGCACCCAAGTCTCGTGGCTCGCCAAGGGCGCCTACAACGGCGTCCTCGGCGGTGCCGTGTGCGGGGAGGCGTGCCTCAAAGAGCGGCCCGGCAACGACGGCGACGTCGAGCCATCAACAACAACAACAAACGCAGCAGCAGCAGCAGAAATTGTCTAAATCCTCTAGTGCTATTGGCCGCGCGTCCGCCCCAGCGGTTAGCGGCAGCTCGTCATCGGCTGATTCCAGCTCGGCGCACGGCAGCAGCAGCAGCAGCGCCAGCAGTAGCAACAGCAGTTCCGACTCCAGTAGCGATAGCGATTCAGGCAACGAAAGCCACAGCTATCGCAGCTATCGCAATAAAACCCAGCCAGGAGGAGGCACAGCTACAGGCACAGGGACAGCCACAGGCACATCAACAGCGGGAGCAGCCAAGCCCGTGCGTAAGCAATCCTATGCGCGCAGCGTTGAGCAGCGCAAGAAGCAGCGACAGCGGCGTCAGAGTGAGGCAGCTGCGTGTGCGTCTGCAGCGTCTGCCAATGCCCGCAGCAGCTGCAGCAGCAGCAGCAGCAGCAGTAGAAGCAGGAGCAGGAGCAGCAGTTCCTCCAGCGACGACAACGATGAACGGACGCAGCGTGTCAAACGTGTCCACAAGTCAACGACATCCACAGCCACAGCCACAGCAACCGCAACAGTACCTGCCAAAAGTCAAGCAACTAAGTCAAAGCAAAGCACAACTGCGACGAGCACAGCTCGACGAAAACTGTCCAGTAATGGAGGAGCAGCAGCTGCCGGCACAGCCTCATCATCTACAGCGCCCACAGCGACGCGCGGCCTTGCTCAGATGGACAAGGAAATGCGGCAGCAAGACCCCAACAGTCTGTCCAGCGATGAAAGTGAGGAGCTGCTGCCTGTGAAGCTAGGCGAGCGACAGGCGCGAACTCACAATGCGAGCTCAGCGCATTCAAATTCCACACCAGGCGGAGCAACGGCAACAACAGCACTGCGTAAGCCGGGCCAGCACATCTATTCCGATTCGGATAGCTCGTCGACAACGACGCCGGAGCGTGAGGTGCCCAAGCGGCTGGAGGAGGAGGAGCAGGCGGCAGCCGAGAGCAATGTGAGCGACTCACAAAATCAGCAAACGATACGCACCAAGGCCGCCATGAAGGAGTTTGTGCCAGGCACAACGGCAGCTACAGCGTCAGCGACAGCGACAACTGCAACAACGACAAGCAAATCAAAGGCCAACAAATCGAAAGCCAATGCACCCGTCTTTCCGCCCGTGGATCTACTGGTGGTTCCTCAACGGCAGGCAGCCAAGAAGGCAAGCGAAAATATGCGCATCTCCACGAATCTCGCCACTGCACTGCTGCCCGATGCCAGCGAGCGATTGAGGGAGCCGGAGCCAGGCAGCAGCAGCGCTGGAGTAAGCGCGTCCAATGCCACCAGCAGCAGCAGTAGCAGCTCGAAGAGCAAGGCCAAGGAGGCAGCGAATCGCGTGCTCGAGGCGGATAAGGCGCGACCGAAGGAGCTGCAGAAGACGACGGGCAAGGCGGCGGGCGAGACGACGGCAGAGCGTGGCAAGCGGGGCAGACCACCCAAGCAGCAAAAGGAAAAGGAGAAAGAGAAGGAAAAGGAAAAGGAAAAGGAGAAGGAGAAAGAAAAGGAGAAGGAAAAAGATAAGGAGAAGGAAAAGGAAAAAGAAAAGGAGAAGGAGAAGGAGAAGGAAAAGCCAGCACCCAAGAACAACGAGCTGGCCAAACTGGGCAACTTTGCCGTCTCGTATGTGCCACAGCGACAGGCAGCCAAGAAGGCAGCCGAACAGCTGAAGAGCAGCGGCGCAGCTCTGGTGAAATCCAGCCAAGAGTCGAGCACGAGTGCAGCCAATGAGGAGCTGACGACAGGGGCAAGTGCAGGAGCAGCAACGACAACAACAAACACGTCGCCCCTCAAATCCGCCAAACAGCAGCAGCAGCAGCAGACGACGCCTGTGCGTCGCAACTCGCTGTTGAAGGAGACACCACGACGGCGCTCCAAGGAGGAGGTAGCACCAGCGCCTGTAAAGCGGCGCATTGCACCGCCCAATCTGTCCAGCACCAGCTCGGGTGAGAGCAACAGCAGCAGCAGCAATTCCTCCAGCAGCAACAGCGACAGCAGCAGCAGCGGCAGCGGCAGTGACTCGGACAGCGACAGCGAGCCGCCAGTTCAGGAGAAGCGCAAGCCGCCAGCAGCAGCAGCAGCAGCAGCAGCGGCGGCGGCAACAACAACAGCTGCTGCCTCCACCTCTGCATCTGCATCCAACTCTGTTTCCACCTCCGCATCAACCTCCACCTCCGCCTCTAGCTCAATTGTGCCAAAGCGTTCGCCGCGCAAGTCGCTGGACAAGCCAGCTCCGGCTGCGGCTCCGGCTGCAGCTCCAGCTGCACCTCAGTCCAGTCGAACGCGCCAGAATTCCACAAATAAATCGCCAAAGAGAACGCCGCAAAAGTCGCAAGCGCCGGAGTCAAATACCACGCCCAAATCCTCGCAGCGACGCAAATCCTCGTTGGACGATCTGAGCAAGCAGACGCCGCCGGAGGTGAGTAAACGTGCCACACGCAATTCCAAGTCGCGTCCTCCCTCACCTGCCGTGGTCAGCCAAGCGAAGGCCAGTCCGGAAAAGCCAATTGCTTCCCGACGCAAGTCTCGAGCGGAATCGCCGAAGAAGACGCCGCCCAATCTGGAGCATGAGATAGCGCAGCGCAAGGCGGCGACGGGCAGGACGACGAGTGCGCTGGATAAGCTGCTCGACAAGAAGCAGCAACAGCTGAACAATGCCACGCCCACGCCCACAGCAACGCCGACAACAACACCAACGCCTCCAGCCAAGCAGAGAGCGCCGAGTCCCGAGGCGGAAGTTCAGCGGCCATCCACTGCGCAGCAGGAGTCGGGCGAACAGCCCATGGACATTGACGAGGAGCTAACCACGGCGCCCACTCACACCCAGCTCTCGGCCAACGCCAGCAAACTGGCGGAGCTCTCGGCGGCGGACATCGATGAACGGCCGCCGGCAGCTCCGTTGCCCGCCTCGCCCACACCCACGCCCTCGAACGATGAGCTCTCCGATGAGGCGGGCAGCGATCAGAGCGAGCGCCGTCGCAGCCATACCTGGCGCTCGCGTCGCAGACGCCGGCGCACGCGCGACCAAGACGACGAGGAGCAGCACACGCATCACACGCAGCATCTGCTCAACGAGATGGAGAATCTGCGCGAGCTGGAGGAGGAGCGCAAGAATGAGTTGATGGTGAATGCAATACTCCGCATATACTCCGCATCCACATCCTCGCCTGCTGTCACGGTCATTCCATCCGAGCCGCCCGAGATCATTGAGCTGGACTCTAACTCCAATTCAGGCGAGCAGCAGCAACAGCAGCAACAGCAGCAGCAGCAACAGCAACCGCAGCAGCAGCAACAGCAACCGCAGCAGCAACAGCAACAACCACAGGCGCTGCCTTTGCCGGAGCCTGTTGCCACAGGCTGCGCCACTTTGGAGCTGGATCAGCCCATTGTAGATACCATTCTGGACATGGAGGACAGCAAGTATACCAACAGCTTTGCCACCAGCGTGGCTAATGTCCTGAATCCGCCCAACTCGGGTCCCATGAGCAGCCTGCTCGATAGCAGCGGACCTGGCGCCGGCAGCAAGCAAATCTTCGAGGAGGACAGCACGCTGGCGACGCGTAATCTGGTCGAGAAGTTGCGCAAGACGAAGCGGAAGCCAATGCTGGACGATTGCAAGGACTCGTTGGACTTGCTGCCGCCCACGCCAGCGATACCCTCGGTGTTTCCCTTTCACAATGCAGCTGATCCTGAAGATCTGATCCATGCACAAAAGGAGCTCCAGCAGCAGCAGCAGCAGCAGCAACAACAACAGCAGCAGCAGCAGCAACAGAGTTGCCTCTTTGGCAACTCGGCGCCCAATTCGGTGGCCAGTCAGCTGACCATCAAGGATTCCCCCCTGACGGCCAACAGTGGCGGCAGCTATGCCAACAGTTTGACCAATACGCCCAATGCCACGCCCACCACAAATGCGAGTGCCAACAACCTGGGCTACGGCAACGTGAACTACAGCTGTTACCTGAACAAATCCTCGCCGCAGCTGGCGCACAAGCCGAGCAACGGCAACCAGCTGGCCACGACTCCAACTGCAACGCCCACCACGCCCGTCTCAGTGGCCGCACCACCGCCCACGCCCGACTTTGTGGATCTGGCTGCGGCGGCTGTGAAGAACAGCCTGAGCGGCTATGCAGCGGGCGCCGCAGGAGGCGCCTCCTCGCTGCCCACGCAGGCGAATGCAGCCATCAACTCATCCAACTCGCAGTCGAACAACAAGCTGAGCGACTACGATGAGAACACGCGCATGCAGTCGCCATTTGGCGGCATGCAGCGCTGGAACGAGAACGATTTGATCGCAGCCAGGCGCAGCAGTTCGCCCAGCTCTGTGTCCGAGTCGAACGATCAGCCGCCGAGTCAGCTGGCCCAGCAGCTGGACAAGAGCTACTTCAACAGCTATGCTGCGGCGGCGGTGAGTGCACCGGCAGGCGGAGCTGGAACCGGAGCTGGAGCCGGAGCAACAGTCAATCAGGGTGCGCCAGCCAGCAACAACAACAGCGCAGTATCCGGCAGCAGTGCGGGCAATGCCTTTGGCAGCCATACGCCGCTCGTCAATGGCATCGATGCCATGTCCATGTACAACAATGCGACGCAGCAGCAACAACAGCAGCAGCAGCAGACCACGCCCACTCACCCACAGCGGACGCCCAACAGTCAATACAATGGCGGCATCTATCCACAGCTGGCGGTCATCATTCAGCAGCAGCAGCAGCAGCAGGTGGTGCAGGCGACGCTTGCCGAGCCCAGTGCCCAGACCCTGTTCGGCAACAGCTCACAGCCCAACACGCCCTATGTGAGCACGCCCTATGCCACGCCCAATCTGACGCTGACCACAACGCCCAATCATCAATATCCAGTGGATGGCAATCTAACGCCTTATCCGCTGCTGAGCAGCTGTGCAGAGCAGTTGCCAGCGATGATGCAGCAGCAGCAGCAGCAGCAGCAGCAGTCGGTGGAGCAGGTGCAGCCAGTGCAGGTGCCGCTGCCGGTGACTGTGCCCGTGGCGGTGCCAGTGCCCGTGCCCGTAACCGTGCCTGTGGCAGTGCCCATAGCTGTGCCCGTCGCTCCACCCCTGCCGCCGCTGCCCCTGCCCAGCAAGGAGAGCATCTCGCCCACCAAGCGGGGCAGCAACAATTCCGCCAAGCAACAGCAGCAGCAGCAGCAGCAGAAGCAACAGCAGCAGCTCCAGCACAAATCGCCCCAGCTGCCGCAGGGCAAGTCGCCTGGCAAATCGCCCAGGCAGCCTGTCGCCCTCCATCCGCCGCCCACGCCGCCGGCGCCCATAGCCACGCCCACGCCGACAGTTACGCCCACGCCCGCAGTGCCGAAATACGATCCGCTGACGCACACGCTGACAGGCAAGCCGCGTCAGCGGGCGCCACGAGGCAGTGGCTCGCAGTCGGGCACGCGCGGTCGAGGACGCGGCCGTGGCCGTGGTCGGGGAGGCAATGCAGCCAACGCCATTCTCCCACTGCCGCCGGCCATTGCCGACTACGGACGGAACACGCACATCGTGAGCAACCTGGTGGGCACGCCCTACGAGTTCAACAACTACGATGACGAGTTGAGCGGGCCCGGCGTGGAGAACCTGCAGTCGTTGCGCGATCGCCGACGCAGCTTCGAGCTGCGCACGCCGAATGCGGGCGCAGCCGGCGGTGCAGCGGCGCCGAGCAACACCACCAGCTATTCGAGCTGCAAGCTGCGTGGCCAGAACAAGGCGAATAATCCGCTGCTGCATGCCATTGTGCAGCCGGTGCTGCCCGGGCCGGTGGATATGCGCACCTACAATCTCGGGTTCGAGGCACCGCACAGCACCGCCTCCCAGGAGGCCTACCAGAACAATCTGCTGGGCGCCTTCGACTCGGGCACTGCGGATCAGACGCTCAGCGAATTCGACGAGGAGGATGAGCGACAGTTTCAGTCGGCATTGCGCGCCACTGGAACCACCAGCAGCAGCAGCACCACCACCGCCAATAATAACAACAGCAGCAGCAGCAACACCTCGCCCAATAAACCACCGAGTGGAGCGACTGTTGCCAGTGGTGCAGCTCCTAGCAGCCTGCTGAGCAGCGCATTGCAATCGAGTGAAGCGAATCAAGCCCCCACTAACACGCTCGTCTCCGAGCTGGTGGTGCCTGCACTGGAAGCCTCACTGGAGGCCACCTCGGAGGAGATATCCATCGATTCAGACACCACCACGCTAACCACCAAGGCGGCGCTGAACCAGCTGAAGCTTAAGATCAAGGAGCCGCTCGCTTACCCGGATCTGCACTACAGCAGCGTCACGAACAGCAGCTGCCTGTCCAGCAGTGGCAGCCTGGTGCAGGCGAATGTGGTGCAAACCACCGTCACAGCGCAGCTGAGCGGCGCCACTGTGGCCAGCACCTCGGCGGCCTGCACGCTGAGCGTGAGCGGAAACTCGCGGCGCATGCGAAAGAAGGAGCTGCTCAGTCTGTATGTGGTGCAGAAGGATACGCTGAACGACGACAGCTCGTGTGGCCTGCCCGCTGCCTCGGATAGCCAGCCGCTGGAGAACATGCGCAAGTCGGATGCCAGCGAGCTGGACGACGAGCAGCAGCAGCAGCAACAGCAGCAGCTGCCGGCAGGCGGCGGCACTACCAAGCGCTTCAAGAAGACCGCCAGCAACAGGGAGCTGCGTGCGCTCGATGCGACTGCCTGCCTCGAGGAGCAACTGCCGGCGGGCGGTGCAGCTGGAGCGCAGCCGTCGGGAGATGGTCGCCGGCGCAGTGCCTGCAGCTCGGGCAGCGCGGACAATGGCAAAACCGGGGCGGCGAGCAGTGCGGGCAAGCGACGTGGACGTAGCAAGACCCTGGAGAGCAGCGAGGATGACCACCAGGCGCCCAAGTTGAAGATCAAGATTCGCGGACTGCCAGCCACAAATGAGACGAATGCTGGGCTGTCGGTCAGCGGCTTGGATGGCAGCAGCAGCAGCTACAGCTACGAGATGACGCGACGGGCGTGTCCGCCCAAGAAACGGCTCACCAGCAACTACAGCACCCCAACGCTGGAGGAGATCAAGCGCGACTCGATGAACTATCGCAAGAAGGTAATGCAGGACTTTGACAAGGGCGAGGACAACAAGCGCGAGCTGGCGGGCGACAATGAGACGCTGCTGGCCAAGCCGAAGAAGGACAAGAAGGACAAGCCGAAGAAGGACAAAAAGGAGAAGAAGCGCCTCAAGCAGCAGCAGCAGCAGCAACAGTTGCTGCAGTTCAGCAACAACAACAGCACCACCACCACCCTGACGACCATGACCACCACGCTGATTGAGAACACGGTCAGCGACTCGCCTGGCGAGAAGCCAAAGCTTATATTGCGAATCAACAAGCGCAAGGCGGAGACAACGACCACCACGAAAATCAACGCGGAGCAACAGCCGCAGCAAGAGCAGCCGCCGCCGCAGCAGCAGCAGCAGCAAATGGAGGCACCGCTACGCCTGAAGATTGCGCGTATTTCAGCTGGAGGCGCCTATGTCATCGGTGCCAAGACGGAGAACAAGGAGCCAACGCCAGTGCCATCCGTTTCCCCAGCGGCGCCCGCCGAGCTGCCGCTGTTGCCACTGGTCGGTGCATCGCCATCGCTCGCCAACAACAATAGCAGCTTCACGCCTCACTCCCAGAACGCGAATGCCTCGCCAGCACTGCTGGGCAAGGACACGAGCACGCCCTCGCCGCCCTGCCTGGTCATCGACAGCAGCAAGAGTGCGGATGTGCATGACTCCACCTCGCTGCCAGAGAGCAGCGGTGCAACGGCTGCCTCGGTCGTCAGTGGTGCTGGCGGAGGCGTGGGTGGTGCTGATGTTGTTGGTGTCGGTGTTGGTCCCACTTCGCCGCTGTGCGTCAATGTGGGCAACTATGATAATAGCAACAATTCGTTGCCGTCGGCCAGTGGCTCCGGGTCCGTGTCCAGCAATTCATGCAATAGCAATTCGAACAACAACAACAACAATAATAATAATAATAATAATAATAATAATAACAACAACAATAACAACGGCAACAACAGCAACGGCAGCCGCACAGGCGGTTTACTTCCACTGAAAAAAGACTGTGAGGTTAGATGATAATCATAAAGCCAGCGTTCGACCAAGCTATATATGTATATGAAACACACACATATATATATGTAGATCCGACTATATATATAGAGAGAGAGAGAAACGATTCAGCGATCGTTTACTTCCAGCAGCAACAAAGT
The DNA here is from genome assembly GCF_001654015.2 of Drosophila navojoa. Next base: position 2,214,743 of record NW_022045860.1, on the reverse strand, counting down.
GTCCTATAAAAAAAAGCAAACCCTACATCTTTATCCACTTTCATGCATGTTCTTTTGTAAACCCATCTGTAAATCATTTATTTTTATTATCCCCTCTCCCCAACACTTTTGTAAAGCCCTATTTTGTACAGTTAGTTGATAAGTCCAGCCCCAATTTTGTTGTGCACACGCAAGATATTAAAACTATATAGGCATACTATATATACATATATATAAATATGAATTATACAACCAACGTACATAAACAAATACTAAATAATGATTGTACATTTTTAATTAAAGCGAATTTTATATATAGTTCCGTAGTCTAGCCTATGTAAAAAATCAAATACTGTATTAAAAGTTAAACACGAAGTAGAAATTCGCAATTATGTTTAGCCTAAATATCAGAGAAAGTTAAAAATTAATAAAAAGAATTCAAATGCTCGGTTTATATAGCGCATACGGATCAGCATGCGTTATTCTAGTTAACCCACTTCCATAAAAATACCTACTCATATATAAAATAAAAAAACAAAAAACTAAAATATATAAAAATAAATATATATTATTATTATATATATTTTAATTATTTATTAATAACTATTTAAAAATGACAAAAAACAAATGGAAAAATTCATTAAATAAACACAAAAAAAAAAAAATTAAAAATAAAATAGAAAATTTGTTGAAAATCGAAGAAAAACCAGAAATGAAAAGCGAAACACTTAACAGTTGTAGCTCGTAGTCATTAACTGTAGTTCTTAGCGAAAATCGAAAGTCGGCTACCAACATTTTGGGGGCGTGGCCGCAACTAAGTGCATATATTAAAGCGAACAGCAACATATAAAATTAGAATAGAAATTAAAATGAAAAGTAAAAAAATCAAGAACACTTTTGGAGAATGGAAATGTTTGTATTTTTAGATTGTAAGCCAAAAGAAAAACCGTGTCGAAACTCCATAAAAAAATTTAAAAATTGCAACAAAACACTTGAAGTTTATTATTTTATATTAACTTTTGTTGAAACATTTTCGAAATAATCCAAAACAGATTTTGTACAGACAAGTCGAAAAGATCTACACAATCAATACACTACATACAGCTGCGGGCATGAAAATAGTAGGGTGACTGAGCATTAAATGTTATATACAGAAACTTTCCGCTAAACTTAGCAATATCTAAATGAATAACAAAACATGTTTATCTCAATATTCGTTTTACATTTTGTTAAGAAATTAAGTTTATCCCAGAGGCTCTTTGTTTAACATTTTGTGTACAGTCGCACTTCTATTTCTAGGACTAGCAGCTGCTTTAGTTATTATCAGACGCTCTATGTGATTGCGCATTCCAGTTCTAGTTTCAGATGATAAAGATGACTTGAAATCCAAACTTTTAAATGTCATATATTCTTAAAAAAAAAAAAAACACTCAAATTAATTTTGTTTTGTCTCTAAAAATGTTTTTAAAAACAAATTAATCACATCGAGCTGCTTCAACTGTATATATTTATGGAAAATTTTTTTTCAAATTCGGCTTATCATTTTTAAAAAATCAAGAAAGGACAAACTATTAAGAAAATAAAAGTTAAAAAAAATAAAATAAAATACATAAATAAAACATATTTATTCCAATATATACACAAGCAAACAGAAAATTGTAATTTTAAAACTATTCGGAGTTGTAAATGGCAGAGATTTAATTGTAAATATTTGTGTGAGTGTGTGCGTGCCTGTGTGTGAGCGTGAATGAAATGTTTTTTTTTTTTTTATTATTATTACGTTAAAATCTTATTATTAATAAATACTGATTATTAATTTTAAATTGTAGTTTTTAGCGAAAATTTAAATAAAACAACAAGCAAAAGCCTTATTAAAAAAAAAAAAATGAATCAAATCATTTTTAACATTTGAAACTTGCAATCTGCACAAGCCCAATTTAGTTTTTCATCAATCTATAAGCTAATCCGATATGATAATATTATGATCTGATACTTTATATCGTGAAGTTGGCAAATGTGGGGAACCAAAAGAAAGAGCGACTTTATAGCAGAGTAATCCTTGAAAACAATTTGTCAATTAAAAAACAAAATGTAAAGTATATGGATAACATAAACATCATGAATGGAACTGGGTATATAAACACATATGTATATATACATACGTAAAAAGTAGGGACACAATATTTTTGGTGCCGTATTTTGTACAAATCAAGCAATATTCTCTGAACTTGTTAATGAAAAACACACAAAATAGAGAGAAATAGATCGTATATTTTTTAGTTCCCATATGTTCGATACAGACCAAACCAAGCGTTAAATAAATATTAAATACTTTATATAAGTCAAGAAAATGTCTTACATATGCCTCAAAAACAAAAAAAAAGGAAAACTTTTCAAAAATTACATTATATAAGCAAAATAGGCAAACAATAAGTATTACTAATGAAATTATTATTATTATACTATTATTATTATGATTATTATTATTATCATTATTATTATTATTGATATGATATAGGTGTTGAGCAGATGACAACAGTTAGTGCGTAAGTACGTAGGGCTACATAGGGAAATCTATAGTGCTAGTATAGTGTCAGGAACTAAAGATCGATATGTAGATTTAACAATGGGTAGGTGTTATATAAGTATATAAAACGAACAATCTAAGCACATGCCTAGTAAATCCAAATATATAAGTATTGTGTAACATACTACAGAATATATATATATATAGACATAAATCAACTTTTTTGTATGTTAAATAATTATGAACATGATTTCTAAACAACACTTCGATATAGTATATGTAAAATACGGAAACAAGATAATGCTGTAAAAATATGAAAAAATTAAAACCAACCAACTAGTAAAGCTAAGTTGTATTATAAATATGAAAATATAGAAGAAATTATACATAAATTATTAAAAACAAAAGTCTTTCACTTACCTTCCACAGCACTTTCCATAATGATATAAAATCATTGCAAAATTGTTTTTCTTTTTTTATATATAGATATATTTTTCCTTTTTGTTTTCTGTATAAGTACATATATATTCATCTCTTTATATACAGTGTGCCACTAAAGTCACCGTACTCTTGTTGTATTTGCGCGAATGACCCT